>JALIZH010018246.1:0-56743 GCA_030522465.1 Rhipicephalus appendiculatus | reverse complement strand
TGCACTGTCTGCGCATACCTGCTGCGCCATCGTACGTGGAATTCGGAGCACCGCCACGCTGATCAGAACGTGTCCATAAGAGCGAAGCGAACGTCACTGAACCTAGAGGGCTGCCAGTGCTTCGCACGAACAGGCGCGCCCTTTGAGATGCCTCGCGCACGACTGTGAAGAAACCAACCGTCCATAAAAGATCGCTAAAATAATCGCTTTGAAGAAAAAGGCAGCGCTAACAGCTGCGGACGAGACGAGAATCAAATGAAAAAAAAATAAAAAAAATCTATATAGAAATCATACCGTATACGAAGTAGGAGAGAATGTCTGGACGTGTCGAGTTTTCTTTCTCACAGAATTGTAACGTCACAGACGTCAAACTAGCGTATGATCGCCGGAAAACAGATTATCGTAAGGCAATGAATCGCAGACGAGCACTTGAAAACATTTCATCGTGGCGTTTGAAGAGCATAAAGGTCTCTTGGCATGGTGGCATTTTCCTTCAATAATGGCCGACCCCTGACCCCTCCCTCTGTCTTCTTTTTATTTCTGAAAAGCTACAAAAAATGAGCTGTCGACCTATATTTGTGAACGTATATACAAAAAAAAAAAAATCGGAGCCCTTTCCTTATCGCGAAAATGGGAACAAGCAGTGATAGGAACAAGCATCGGATAGCTGCCTTACAAAAAAATAAAAGTTGCGATTAAAAGAAAAAAAACAAAATCACGCGGCCGCTTATTTAGATAACTCGAAGCCGAGATCCATCTTTTTTTTTTTTCTTCTGAGTGGATATAGTGATGCTGTCCCGTCACCTTTAGAAAGCCACGTGGCTGTGACTATAATAGTAAGGCGAGTGCATAAATGTAACCTGGTTTCCGAGAATAAACTGTGTTGGAAGTTAGCGCCCAGTGTGTCTATAGACGGTTTCAAGATTGCGATAACAGCAGCAAGCGTTGTAACCCCCAAGAAACTTTCCGGTCACCTGATTTATCAGCCCCTAACACCGAAACCGAAAAGCGCGTTTTCAAGTTGTTTCAGGGTAAGGAAAGTCTTTCTTCAGTTTTCTAGCTAAAAGGAAGGTGCATAAAGTTCAAAGAAATCTGTTATAATCTTTGTGTAGCTCAAACGAAGCTTTATTTGAAAATATTTTGCTAAATAGGAAAGGAAAGTGTTGCAAATCAGCCGGCTACTCGCTAAGGCTCTTCTTGCCCGCCGGTGCTATTATAGGCACATCGGTGGACGAAACCGGATGCCGTCAAGGGCCTGTGTTTGTAAACAGTGAAAGGGTCTATATGTGTCTTCCTTTTGTCCTGTCGTCTATGCGCGCTACAAAGAAACCTCTTGAAGATGTAAATTTAAGGGCTCGTTTTGCTTTGTTAAACAATATTAATGAGAATTAGCAGATAATGATGCCAAGGAATGTATAGGGGATGTAATTAGTAGTAATTGTAATGTAAATGTGGAGAAATAAAAGTGTAAGAAAAGATGATTTGCCAACGGCAGGGACCGAACCTGCGACCTTCCAATAACGCGTTCGATGGTCTACCACTGAGCTACGGTGGCTGTCATCCCTCCGTCCACTTTATAGGGCAGTGCAGGTTTTCTATTCGTCCACTTTTCTTTTTTCACATTTACATTACAATTACTTCTAATAACATCCCCTACACTTTCCTTGGCATCATTGGCTGTTAGTTCTCATTAATATTGTCTCTCTCAAGTGACATATATGTACGTAAGCGGTAACAGAGATGACACAGACAGTTCAAATTGAGAATGAAGCAGAGAGCTTATCTTGGCAGCACGTTAAAGACATATCGCAGTAAGTGGTTCCGAAAAAAAAACGAAAAAAAAAAAAAAACGCCAGGCCTGCGCGAAACGCGCAGCACAGTCACAGCGAAAGCTGGAAGAGGGACCTTTCCTAGAGCCTTTTTAAACCATCTTGGGACAACTACTACAAGCCCACTTGCATGGTACCCACTACGCCATAAATCATCATAATTTTTGTGTAGTGTGGAAGCGTCCACTGTGCCATTATTCGTCATTCTTCGGAAAAGCGCGGTACCCGCTACACACATGTCACGCATTATGTGCACTTTGTTGATGCTGTGGCTGACGACGATGAAGAATTATTGAGGCTTTTGTAATGGGTTGGAGCATTGAACGACCCACTCGTTACGCAAGTCGCATTGTGTGACGCCTGGTTGTTACTTTACTGTTCTAAAACGCGTTATTACACATGTTAACGCGATTCCTTACCCGACATGAAGCCTGCAGTGTCCGTTTCCAACGCAGTTTCGAGCACCGGCGTAGCTCAGTGGTAGAGTGATGGGCTGTCATGCCGAGGGTCCGGGTGCGATTCCCATTCTGTCCTAGGTATTTTTTTATTTATTTAGCCTTTTTCTTATTTCACGCGATACTGCTTACGGACACTGGCGGCGGCTGCGGGCAACTATGGCGCAAAGATGACCCTTGTTGTGATCTCATAACAGCTTTCGCTGTAAAAAAAAACAATACAGAGACATAGGTAATCTATAGGATGGAAGAGATGGACAGCTTAGAAAAAGAACTTGTGCTAACAATCAAATTATGGTTTTAAAAAGTCATTGAATAAATGGAAAAGAGACGTACGCCAGGATGGCCTCTGATAGGTGAATGCTTGTTCTGTTAGATCCAGTATCGGTAACGGTAGTGCTACTCTGTTAGCTGCAGCTGTCATTGCATGTAAGTCCCACAGGCTCCGGCGCCGCCGCTATTGCCACCACCACCACCTCCGTTGTTGCGGCAACCGAAGTTGGGGCAGACGACGCAAGTAAAGAGAGGTGTGCCGACTGCTATGCCGAAGAACTCCCGGCCACGTACCACGAGGTGCTTGGACATTATAGGAAAGACCGCAAGAAGTATCCGGAACCCTACGTGCGCCTGAACAGGTCGCAGGCGGTGGACCTGAGGCGACTGCAGACGGGCACTTTTACCAACCCCTACCATCTGCACCGCCTGTGACCCGCGCTGCACCCGTCACCCATGGCTGCCCGTGGTGCGAGCACGAACGGGCTGACATGGCGCATGTACTTTCGGAATGTGCAAGGCACGAGAGGCCATGATTAAGGACGACGCCAACTGAAGGACCCTCTGAAGTGGCGCGGCTTGCTGAGCGATGGCAAGCCGCCCTCCTCAGCGAGTTCCCCCCAAGACCAGGAGTGGGCAGTCCAGCGGGCCAGTGCTGTCGCCGAGGAAGTCGGTAGATGTTCCTCGAACGGTGGATCCCTGGTAGCCTAGCCCCGGGCACAACCATTGGGCAAATAAAGTTTGTTCAACTCAACTCAATCTACGAGGCTGTTCAAATCGCCGATGTGTGAAAGCCACGAGACGCAAAGCAAGCCGATTCTTGCATTCTTCAGGCTCCGTAATGAAGGACAACGCAAGAGAAACTTAGATTATGAACAACACAGCGGCACCAGAATTCGTTCGAAAGGCGCTGCACGCATTGGGGTATGCGGCACATGTCAGTGGCTAAGAGCCAGGTGTCATGGCACTGACACAACTACAAAGAAATAAAGAAACTTGGAAACAAAAGGTCGGCTAGGCGCTTGTCTGTCGAGACGGCGCGAGCACCCTCGCGTGACACTGCTCCATCTATAGGGACGCTCAGAGCTCACGCCTGCCCGGTCTGGAAAACTCCGGCGGAAAGGTAAAATGACACTGACTTTAATTTTATTCTGGGGGCTTAGTGGCAGGAGTAACAGCCTGAGTAGCGAGTTCAGCCAACGTTTATTGTTTCGCATGGTGGTGATGCGATCGCAGTATCTTGTATCTTAAGGTACTCGATACATTCTCAAATGTATCGGAAATACAGATACTGATACACGTTTTGCGATACGTATCACGATACAGATACAAGATACCCAAAGAGTATCTCAGATAGTATCTAAGATACACGTATCTTCGATACTGCCCAGCACTGCCCGAGGGCGGGCAGCCTCTTCTTCGTGGAGAACTTTCCTCAGTTGCATGAAAAGCTGGTGCTTCTCGTCCTTGAGTTCTTGGAGCTTCTTTTCCGACTGCTCGAGCTCATGTCTCACCTCCTCCAACGTCATGGTATCTATATTACGCTCCAGTTCCTGACTTGGACACGGACGTCCCATCCCTTCTGCATCTTCTTGCTCTTGCATTTTTTCTTCCTGTTCTTGCGTGCTGTGGGCACGCTTCAAGGCTTTCCGCATCTGAAAGAGAGTGAAGGGATATAGTGGAGATGGTTAATTTGACATGTTCGATATTACCGAAAACCTATTAAATACGCCGCTAATACTACTATGGGCATATTTTTTTAGTGAACATCCGTTTCTCTTCCAAGCACTTCCGGCCGAGAACTTACTTCCGGTGTTCAGAAAATTTATTTTAAAAAAGTGGTACAAATCAACAATTCCGGTTCAAGTAAAGAGTGATATTGGGTACATTTGATATCGGAAGATTAGTTTACGAGTGATAACTGCCGATTATCTGTCAAGATAACTTATAGATACCGATTGAATGAGTTCATTGAAGGAGCATACACTTTTCTTGGGAGCAGCTGGGATGGTTGTGACCCCTGGCGGAGTAGATCTCAACTACGCGCTTCTTTCTGCTTGGCCTCCGCGATCCGCTTCAGCAGCGCCACTAAACACAAGGTTAATCCAAGGAACGCACAGGGGCACAGGAAAGCCGGCGTACGAGGGCCATTACCAGACACTAAAGTGAAAAAATGATTGAAGCCGCCTCTAGATTTTTGATGCAGTAAACGCAGCAAGCGCATGTGTAGGACGTTCACTTCGATTATAGTGAACTAAATATCAAATTCGATCATGTTACGAGAAATGTCGGCTGAATATTACGAGGATATCATCAATGAAAATTAAGAATGCGCTGAAACGTTCAATTTTCCAAGAAACAGTTTTTTCTAGACATTAATTGAATGCACCTAACAACGTGGTCTTAAAGGAGCACTGACACAAAAATTTTGCACCTTGTTTTTTTTTGTTGCAATAGGTAGCTTACGACCCACTTATCACGGCTGGAAACCTCGTTTGCGCGAGTGCGCGACGGTTAGTTATTTACAGACGTTTTTAGAGCGCCCAGTCGTAGTTTCGGTTTCAAAGAGCACCGAGCTAGTCAGGAGCAGTTCCGGTAGCAAGATAAACACAGCTCGCCATGTGACTACGCAGAACTGTGACGTAGGCGGCGCGCGCGAGAGCGGGCCGCCTACGTCAGGCACGGAGGAAGAAATCGCAGGTAGCGCCACGGCCGGTCTAGAGGCGCGCGCTCGCCTCCAGACCGGCCGTGGTAGCGCAAGGGCACAAACAACAACCAGCCAACACAAAATCGTGACGTAGTTTGTTTACATTGCTACCGCGTTGATGTCGGCGTCGCGAGGGGCTCGCATCTCGCTCAGTCGTGCGGCATGCACTTTGAGATTGATTTTAAATATGTTCTAGGCTATATTTGCCCTTGATATTTCGTAGGCGTTGTCTATGTCTCCACATACATCTATTTCACTCATTATCTCGCCTTCGAAATTTTGTGTCAGTGCTCCTTTAAGTGCTTGTTCCTTTGCAGCAATGAATGGCTTTAGCTCCAACGAGCGTGAATGAACTTCTTACGATGTGACAGCATATTGAAGTCATCAAATGAAAACAATAAGGCAATAAAACTGAACCAGTATTTTATATTCACTGAAATGTTCTTTTGTTTTATGATATTACCTGCTGTGGTAAAAAGATAACGTGCTCCTTGACACCAGCAGACAGAAAAAAAAAACATTAAACTATGCCAATTTCGTCTGATTGAAGCGAACAGGAAATTATAGTTACAGTAATGCGTAAAACTAGGGTAATAAGGTAATAACACATTATATTCCCACATCCACGTTACCTGCATTTTTTTAAAGCTCTTGATTTTAACTAGGCTTTTCTTAAAGTAATGATCCACACGTCACGCAACATGATCGACACGTCGCGATAGTAGCCCATATGAATCCCCTGCTGCGGTAAAAAGAGCACGTGCTCTGTGACGCCAGCAGGCATAAAAAACGGTGTTCCACACTCCCCTACATGGCTTCGATCGGCGCCGGCTACCACTCGCAGGCTTTAATGGACTGACATATCTAATGAAGTGGACGGAGGGAGGGAGGGGGGGGGGGGCAATGACCACCGCTGTAGATCTATTGTGTGACGTGGTCGTAACGTTGACAAAGGCAGCAGTCGGTGTGTTCAAGAAGAAACTCTGTATTTGCGCGAACCTGTGGCCGGGGAACGAAACGTCAGACTACAGCAATACATGCTGTACACTGATAGCGGCGAACAGAGCGTCGGCGCTCAATAATCTGATATGCCGTAAGCCGCGTAGGCATTTATACATGCGGCCTCCAACATTCCAGCCTTATCGCTGGGGGCCGCGTTAGTTCCAGAATAAACCCAACTGTTCGCGTTTGCGCGCTCATGTGTATCAGAAGATTCTGAAAGGATCTGAAAGGCTCCCAGAGAATCGGGCGTGCTTTACCCAAGGCAGTTGTAATACAAGTAACAGACTAGTTACATAAAAATAGCAAATGAGGGCGCGGCAGTTAGTAGAGCATCGGATGCGTAATTCGAAGTTTGCAGGTTCGGTCCCTGCAGGTGGCAAGTTATCTCTTCGTCGACTTTACTTTCTTCACATTTATATAATAGTTACTGCAAATAACATGCCCTATACTCTATAGCATTATTGTCTGTTAGTTTTGTCATTATCACGCTGTAGTTAACGAGTGCCTAAACTCAGTCATCTATACCACAGCTACGCCTAAGGCCTGACCATCAAGAATGCATACGTATTCAGGTGAAGAGAAGTGAAATTTGCAAGGATAGGCACACTGTCGCCGTTTATGAAAGGGAACACGCGAGCGCGTGGCCTGCGCTCTGCGGCGGCTGCCTACAGCACCATCAACTAATAATAAATGTTCGGGTTTAACGTCCCAAAACAACCATATGATTATGAGAGACGCCGTATAGGAGGGCTACGGAAGTTTCGTCCACCTAGGGTTCTTTAGCGAGCACTTAAATCTAAGTACACGGGCATCAAGTAACAGCACTATCAACCTATAGCTAAGCACGTCCCGCCAGCTGAGCACGTCAACCGACAAGACAGCTAAGCACGTCACCATCAACCGGCAGAAAGAAAGCACGTCCGCTTTTGGCGGCATCGCCTGTTGCGATACTGGAGCGGGAGTGTAATACCCCTGTCACACGGGCACCCGCGGACTTCATTTAACTCTGTCTTCGTTATGTCAACGGAGATGCGGTCCGTGTCACACGGCCTCCCTTAAGCCAAGGAAGATAAACGGAGCGTTTCGCAAACGAAGTTCGACTTTCTCCGTTAACGGCGGAACGAAGTACTCTCGTTCCCAGTTGTCTGTAGGCCAGAAAAAACTTCGAGCACTAAATTGTCGCAGTCAGAACAATAATACATTTTGGGAATATTAAACGTGTTTTTGTTGCTGAACGCATTCATAACGTACGTCTTTTTTTTAGTATATATACGCACGCCAGAGTGCAGCTACTCTCCACACCAATGCCCTTGTCTTTCACCGTGCCTGGCGCGCCACCATTTAAAAATATTTCGTCCGTGCGTGTGGTTGTTGTTGCAGTGTTTGCGTTTGCCCCTGTCGGCATGACAGGAATGAGTGCAACGCTATCGCGTTGAGCGTCACGCTGTTCGCAACGAGACGGTGTCTTATAGCGCGCACATTGGCTCTATCCATGGAGCCGATCGACGCCATTACCAATGCAATATCGAACCACTTCTTCACGTCTTCCACTTGGCCACTCATGACTGAAGACACAGAACAATATGTGAGCTCACGAGGCAATGAAACACAAGAACTTTTGTATGCGGGCTACAAAACTACCAGTCGTCGAGCACGGCACATCCAGTAAACGAGCACGTTGGGCACAAGGTGGCCAGCGTGGCTGTCCCCATCGCTACATTTAGCGAATGCGTTTTCATTTGAAACAATTTTTAATGCTTTTATCGCTTCAGACCTACTTAATAATGTTTTGTTGTAAAAGCCGCTTAACGAAGATTCTCAGAAGATCAACTAGAGGTGCAATTGGGATACTTCTGGGAAAATCAAACAGCGCCGACTGAGCCCCTCGCGGCAACGGTTAAAACCTTGTCATTGCTGTGTGACACTGCCGCAATTCCGTCGCCGTCGAACTTCCTAACAGAGTTTTACGTACACGAAGTTTAACGAAGTTCGCGGGTGCCCGTGTGACAGGGGTATAATCTGGCTGCGCTGGTCCAACGGCCATGACTCGTTATTTTGTTTGCCGATAGATGACGCCAAAAGCGGACGTGCTTTCTTTAGCTGTCGATTGATGGTGCTGTAGGCAGCCGCAGCATTAGGTAGCATATACAGGAACTCTACCGCAGCAGTGCGCGGCTGCCACGCGCTCGCTTGTTCTCTTTCATAAAGGAAGACAGTAAATTTTTGTCCGAACTCCTGAAGCGTTCGGCCAGGTTCTTTGGGAGCGAAGCAAGGCCGGGCCCGCGCTTCGCTATGGAGATCGCCGCCGTCGTCGTGACGTTGCCTCGGAAGAAGACGCCTTCACCGCTGGACGTTTTAAAACAAGCTTTATGTACAGAACTATGTACAGGAATATCACAAAAAGTAAAAGGGGTCGTAAGCTGCAGTGCCGGTGTCTAGCCGGCAAGCTTTCCAGTAGCAAAAGACGTCGCGGTCTCTTGCCCAGTTGTCAGTCCTTCTAGGCATGCCGGAGCCATCATCTTGAATTTGCCCCGAGAACGCGCCTGCTACAGTGGATGCGTCAGCAGAGAGCCCGTACGGTGTTAGGAGGTTTGGCGTGGCAAGGGATGTGGCGTCACACAATACTCCATCTGCACGATGCATGGCCGCCTTACAGATTCCCGCATTTCGCCCGGCCTTACTTAGCGCCTCATCGCCGTGTTGCTCGTCGCGCAATTTTCGGGCGTCGCCACCTAGCTCCGAGTTCTCTACCCCGTGGGTGTTGTCTGTCGAAAGCTCGGCACTAACCACAGCGGGGCGGCCAAAGTTCGCGTTTTCGTCGGCGTTTGGACGTGGTCGTGTCTCTACCGCGGCCAGGTGTACCTCCCTGTTCGCGAGTGAGGCGCGCAGCTGTTTCCAGGTGGCGGCGGATATTAAGCAGCCCGTGTGGGCCAATCTGTTCGTGAGCGCGCACATTACCGGCATCACGGTGCCGATGTCTTGGATTGGGGAACCCGACCCCTGTATCGCGAGAGGGACGACGGCGAGTTTAGCTTCAACCTTCTCACCGAAGGCCATGGGCGTCGGCAGGGGGGGGTGCAAAAAAGGCAGTTGCCCCCCCCCCCCCCCAAGCCACACGAGCACTTGCCCCCTCATCCAAGCTACAGCAGTGCTCTCCCCCTCCCCCAACCGTGATGCAACACGGTTTGCACCCCACAAGACCAAAATCCTGCCGACGCCCATGCCGAAGGCAGATATCAAATCGACGGTACCGCGTGGTTTAACGAGGCGCTCTGGTATACTGCCCTCTCGCAAGACCGTGATCTCTGCGCCTGTGTCGACAATCGCGTTTAGCCGTCTCTCCTCGCAGTTCAGCTGAACCGCCTGGAGTGTTGAAAGCTCCGGTTCGCCGCCACTGATTGAGACGCGCGCCGTAACTTTCTCGGTACGCTTATCGTCCTTGGAGTTATCTGTGCCCTCGCTATCGTACTGACAGCTGTCTCCATGATGCCACCAGCTACCGCAGCTGGGGCACCCTTGCGAGCGCGACTGGTTCTTGCCTCCTATGGAAGGCTTACCCTTCGTGTAGCTTCGCGCCTGTGTCTCAGTGCTTTGGGGGGGGACTTTTGTTTGCTCGGTCCCTCAACCCTTTCGCCACTCGGCTCTCCTATGTTCGCGGCTCCAGCTTTTCTGCACGCACTACCTTCCCCGGTAGACCTCCTCGAACGTCTGGAGTAAACGCGCTAGCTCCCCAGCCTTCAGCCAGTCCCTCGCCTTCGCGCAGTTTCACGTATTTGACCGCTTCGTCGGTCAGTCCTGCCTTTATCTGGTCTGCGACCAAAAGTTCGACAAGTCGTCTGAAAGTGGAGGCGCCGCGGGCGCCTACATAGAAGTTTAAATAACTTTCTAGTCTGGTCACGAAAGTTTTCCATGTTTCCCCGCGGCGCTTAGTCGCCGTGCTAAACCGCCTGTGGTACTCGGCCGCTGACAGTTTTAGCTCATCTAGCACGACACCTTTCAGAGTGTCGAAATCCCGATGTCGCTCGGGTGTAAGCCGCGTAGACAGGTATGGCACGCGCTCAGCGATTAGAGGGAAAATAATGCGGCCCCAGAATTCCCTTGGCACGCTGTACGCCTCTAATGAGCTCTCTACCGACTCGAACCACACGGGCACTTCCCCGTCAGCAGGAAATTTAGGAAACGCACCTGACAACATTTGTGCATAGTGCCTCAGGAGTTTCATTTGGCCGCTCTGGGACGTCATATCGCTCCCGACATCTTGCGTTCGCGGTGGGCTGTCCCTTTGAAGTTGGGCGATCTGCAATTTAATTTCTAAAGAGCGCCGCTCTTCTTCGGCGAGCTTGAGCCTGTACTCCATCTCCTTTTCAGAAATGGAGGGAGTGGGCGTGCCGCGGCTCTGGTCATCTCCATCATCCCCGCTCTCATTCCCCATCATGCTAGCGCGGCGCTTGTCGGGGTTTAAGTACCCGAATCTAGTGTGCATGTGAGCGGGCCAGCCCTAACAACACAGAGCCCATCGGGAGTGCGACAGGAAGGGCTCACCTGTGCACTTTGCTCGGGGTGCTCTCGTGGCTGTGCCGAACTCGCTCCGCCGGTGCTCTCGACGCTGGCGTCTGTCGTCCTGCTGGAACGCGGCGTCGACGCGGCGTCGCGGCGTCGCGTCGTAGCTTGATGCTCGGTTGTCCCCCGGGAAAGCCTCCCGCGGCGGTCCTGGCGGGGACGGCTGCTGGTCGATTGCTCGATGTCTGCCGGGTCCTCCCGGAGCTCACGATGCGCTGCAGGTGAAGTTAGGATTCGGCTGCTGCTACTCCCAGGGCTCGCAGCTCCTTTGTTATCGTCCTTGGGTAACCTTGTTCCAAGGCCTCGTCCAGTGGTCGTTCAGGGTGCGGTGATCCTGTGCGACTGCGCCAGTGAATTTTTGTCCGAACTCGTGAAGCGTTCGGCCAGGTTCTTTGGGAGCGAAGCAAGGCCGGGCCCGCGCTTGGAGTTAGACGCCGTCTTCGTGACGTTGCCTCGGAAGAAGACGCCTACACCGCTGGACGTTTTAAAACAAGCTTTATGTACAGAACTATGTACAGGAATATCACAAAAAGTAAAAGGGGTCGTAAGCTGCAGTGCCGGTGTCTAGCCGGCAAGCTTTCCAGTAGCAAAAGACGTCGTGGTCTCTTGGGCCGCTCCTTTTATCCCCTGTATCCCCCCTCCTCCATCAGTCCGCGTTGCCTGCGGTCATCGGCACCGGCCAGGATCGGGCAGGTAGCAGAAGGAGCAAAAGGGTTGGGCAGGTAATCCCAAGCAAGGCGCAGAGGGGTGAGTTGAGTCACGTCCGACACACCCGCATAGCTTGGGGACGCACCCCCTATCTCCTGTCGTGTAGCTCGCTCAAGCTCAGGAATGTGGGCGTTGGCAAGGAGGGGGGGGAGGGGGTCTCGCAGAGCACGACCTTACAAAGACAGTGTACATTAAATTACGTTTACGTTATAATACGTAGTTACGTACCTTTATGGGCGCACAGGATCTGCTCTGGCATGTGATGCCTGTTGATCGGTCTACAAGAGACGGACTGGTGGCCTGGTGATGTGGACGGCGGGAGATAACCCGTGTGCTGGTACAGTCGTAACTGACGTCCAGCAGCAGCTTATTCACACAGGCGCTCGGCCAAGGACGATAATCGTTTGGTTGTAGGAAAACGCCGATTCACAGATGACCAAAATGATGGCGGGCTGAATGCTCTTGTACTATTTCTTATCGGTGACAGTGTTTGCTTCCTTGCTTGTTCCTAAGATCTGGCTCCGACCCACTATGAGTGATTGGCCAAGAAGCCGGCCAATAAGACCGTCTTATTTTTTTCTTTATCTCTCTCGAAAGCCGTTCTCACGAGCGAGCTCACTGTTTATCTTCGGGCTGCGTTATCGGCGACCGTTTGTCATGTTAGATTGTTAGAAACTAGTTATCGTTGTGATCTCTATCATCACTGTAGCCTTCATTACTTGACACGGGAAAAGCAGCGTGAGGAAACACGGACGAAGAATACTACCCTCGGGGACACTGCAGCTCATCTTGGCAGTGGAGCGAAGGCTATGGAGGCGGGGCCTCCGCACATTCATGTTACTCCACCAATAGCACGGCACCTTGCAGGTGATATCAGTTCCAGCTTCGGGTTTGCTTGCTCGCAGCGTTAGTACGTTCAAAAACACATAAGCGTGAAAAGAGTGAACGGGAAAGACATGTTTCCGTTGCAGAGTGTACATTTAAGTATATATCACCCTGACAGGCGGGTGGCAAGCGGTAATCCCCCGCCACCCTTACAGGAGACTGGCCTGAAGAGACGCGAGCGGTGGCTGCTGCTTCACCTGCGGACCGGCAGTGCCTGGCCTGCTGCGCGTATGTACGCCAAGGGTCGCTCTTCATCCCCTGCGTGCCGCAGATGTGGTGCCGAAGAAACGCTGGAGCACATCATCTCCTCCTGCCCTGCCCTGGCCGGTGAACGATGCGAGATGGTGCGCCGCTACCGCCTGCTCGGTCTCCCTGCGGTGACTGTGGAGGACTTCCTCTTTCCCGCGCGGTCCAGGATAGCAGCCCTGCGAGCCTTTCTCAAGTTTGCGGTTCCTGCGGACCTCGACGCCATATAGACGAACGCCTTGGCTTCGTCCTCCCTGCCTGGACTGACAAGACACTCTCTTGTCATCTACTCACCCCTTCTCGCTATCTTCTCTCTTTCTATCATCTTTACTTCCCCCCTTCCCCATCCCTAAAGGCGCTGAGCCGTGCCCCCCACGACGGGAGGCAGAAAATAGCGTCCTTTTATTTTCTTCTTCTTTCTCGAATCTCGAAAAAGTATCACATTTAAAACATTTTTTTTAAAGCTAAACGGCGTGTTTGCAGCCGTACACGGACCAACACAGGTCAGGAGCGCTATGTTTACTACGGTTAACAAGTATGCAGAAGTGGTAGTGCTGTCTAGGAAAAGAGAAAAAAAATATTGCAAACGAACGATAACTTTATTTTACCTGCGACTTCCCGTAAATGTTTCAGCTTCATAATAAATAAAGCGGTATTTATTTGAGCAAGGCAAATAAAAAAAATAATCGTTAAAGTTATGCATTATGTTATGTTAAATGTATCACATATTACATAATGTATTTTTGATTATGTCGGCGCGCATGCACGCACGCTTCCTCATTACTGCAAAAAAATGTTGTCCCAGAGTATAAACGAGTGCTGATGTTGCAATTAAATTGTTAACGTGATTGTGTAAAACGGCCCCTCACCAGGTCCGAGCATTTCGGCTGACAACTGTACTGCATACACTGGGTGCTCACGATCACATCTGAAAATGTTTGCAACGCTACGCGCCGCAGAAAAAGGTCAAATTTCAAACTTAACGTGCTTGCCCTTCGTCTCACAGGCGCGCGCCCCAAGATGGAGTGGGTGACGTAAAACAAGGAATGGCCCCACGTATCTGTGCTCTGATGTCGCTCCTCTACGTGGACATTGATGCTCTGACGACGCTCACAGTAGCACGTGACAATGCGACAATTATTCGACGCGACAAGTTTACGTCACACCAAGTAAACACCGACGCGACACCACGGTGTTTACGTCACCTGCAGCACCTGATTGGGATCAGCTGGGCATCTTGGACACAACCGTATTAAGTTAGCTGTTTCTTCAGCGTCTTTCAGCTAATGCGCGAATGGCTCTCGTCACAGCTAAGCATAATTCGCTCTCGGAACTTTCAGAACTGGCCGAAGACATGATGGATGTTGCTCCAGCAGTCATAAACATTGCCCGCAATTTTCCGGTTCCCTAAGTGGATTCCCTTCGAGAGACGGTGTAAGAACTCGCATCTCAAGTGGCCGATTTGCGTCTTGAATTGTGAAACACACGCAACAATTGACCGACACTTTTCACACCGACAACCTTCTCTCACTTCGTATTATGTGCAGCGACCATTTCATCAAACGGAGCGCAGTTTACCATCGCAGAACCCATGCAACTATCACCGACGTTGTCGTGCCACGGCTCGTAGATGTGTGTCGCCCAGTTCGTGGCGCATGGAAAACGGTCAGGTCGGTCGTAAACCTGCCTCTTCAATGTCACCAACCGTACCACATGACTTGGTTTGCTGGTGAACACTCAAGCAGAACTCAGCCTAATTCCTGCTTCAAAAGCTGACCGGCGTCTCCGCGCCAAGTCCACTTCTCTACAAGCTATCAACCCTTCTGTCGTCGCAACTTACGAACAGAAGTCCCTGACCTTTAACCTCAGCCTGAAGAGAATGTTACAATTGTTATTTTGGATAGAAGACGTCCGCTATGTCATGCTAAGGGCCAATTTCTTTAGGCATTTTGATCTGCTCGTGCCGCTGACGCCCTAGTGGATGACATTACTGCATTGTGGTCAATGGATTTCTGTTACATGCTACTGCCCTAAACCTCACTTGCGGGAAGCTACCTACGTCCCCGTGTACAGCTCTGCTCAGCGAGTTTCCGGAGATTACTACGCAGTCCTTAATGGATAACACCCCTAAGCACACACGTGACCCATTGCATCATTACCATAGGCCCACCTACTCACAGCCACCCTAGCCGGCTTGGTCTAGATAAAAAAACACAGCATATCCACGGAGTGAATGATGATGAGTGGGCGAAGCTGCGGAGGCTCATCGGTAAACCGTGAATCTTCCGTGAATTCTGCCCGGTACATCATCACCAACGTGAGATCGGGCGCGTTTATACTAAAGGGTCGATGAGAGTTATGGTGACTGAAGCAATCATGGTTACACCGTGAAATCTTCAGTGGTTTCGCCCAGCAGTAATCAAAGCGATAGTGTGTGTGAAATTTTATTCAAACTTGAACGACCGGTCGTCGTCCATGGTCCGCCAAGCAGCACGATCCGGCAAGCGCACTCGTACTGCTCGTACGGCGGTCCGCGCAATCGGAGAGCAGCTGCACCGCCAACGCCATCTAGCGTACCTTCACCCAACCGCCATATTGTACGCATGTCTATAGGACAGCGCCCTCTCGGAAACGAGACGAGAACTGCAGATGACGACACCATACCCACGGAGTGAATGATGATGAGTGGGCGAAGCTTCGGAGGTGCGTCGGTAAACCGGTAATCTTCCGCGAATTCTGCGCAGTACATCATCAACGACGTGAGATCGGGCGCATTTATACTAAAGGGTCGATGAGAGTCATGGCGACTCGCAGCTCACTTTAATTTTACATGTACGTTGTGAATTTTTTTTACTGTTTAATCACGCACAGGAGACATCTCACACAGGCACTACCTTGGAGGTCGAAATCCAGTACCTACTGGCTACTCAGAGTGCATGGACAACCGAGGACCGCCGAGGTAATGCCATAAGAAGCTTCGCCCCTAAATATATTAAATGCGAAGCATTTCTTTGCGTAATGTAAGCACTTTTGCGTTTCTATCTACGTATCTATCTATCTATCTATCTATCTATCTATCTATCTAGCCGCCTACGTCTGGGTGCTCTCGTGATGGCCTCCTTAACTTGAGGTAGACCAAAATTTGAATGGGAGGGTAAGAGGTATTGACGAATATGTCTGGCTGGTCATGACCTGAATAACGTGAAAATCCCGTCGCGTACGTCGTCAAACTCATTTCTCCAGACACGTGTGGCTCATACCCGCATACCACGGGCCGCGGAATGCGGGTATGTGCCACAGGACTTTGACAATTTATATCTACCCAGCAACGGCGAGAACAGGCATTGGTAATTTAAATGCGAGAGTGTTAAGAGGAACTGACATCGGTGGCGTTGAGACTGGTAATTTAAAGGCGACAGCGTTAAGAAAAACGGGCACCGGCAGCGTTGACGCCAGGAATACAAAGAATAGAAATGGAGAGTCCCAGCAGGAATCGAACCCAAGCATTCTGCGTGGCAATCAAGCATTCTACCACAGAGCCACGTCAGGTCTCGAAACTGTTTCGGAAGAACACCCTATGCAGGCCGTAATGTTGGTGAAACATATATTGTGGTTGCAGCAGTAGCGTAGCCAGAAATGTTTTTCGGGGGGGCGGGGGGGGGGGGGGGGGGTTCAACCATACTTTATGTATGTTCGTGCGTGCGTTTGTATGTGTGCGTGCATATATACGCAAGCAAAACTGAAAAATTTCGGGGGGGGTTTGAACCCCCCCCAACCCCCCCCCCCTTGGCTACGCCACTGGGTTGCAGTGCTGGATATCTAATTTTATAAACATTACATACGTACTCCTATGACGAAGGAGTCTTGTCGGGTTAACGTCAGTTCTATACTTAAGCGCCACCCACTGTAATTGGTTTAAGTAGCACTATCCAGGGCTACCATCCTTGCAAGCACAAGCTCTACATATCAGCTTATGGCTTCTGGTGTTGGCAATACCCATGTGTCCGTTGGCATCATTACACAACTGTAAACAACTGGCTATATGAAACATATGCGACTGTTCAACATGTCTGTGCGTGCAACATTTGTACATATCTTTAGCGTCATTTCATAATGTTTCGCTCAATAAAAAAATTACAACCCAGTCGCCTTACTTCCGGATGCTTCGCATACATTGATTCCCATGGTACTTGGGATCTGCCTAATTTTTCGTCATATACAAGTACTAAACGAGAGGTGGCTACATACAACGGGGTACGCACGACCCACGGCTTAAGGAGCTTCGCCCCTAAAACTTCCGAGTTTCTCGGAATGAGTTCGAGTATATGCTACAACTGAAAATCATGCGTCCGTTATCAAGCTCTTGGTCGTCGGCGCTGCACATGGTATAGCAAGGAGTGGGAATGGGAAGTGAGGGTGAGGATGAGGGAAAGGAGGAGAGCTAGGCCACCAGCTTCGCTGCTTCCACAGTCTTCGCTCCACTACTGCGTAATGAATGGATGGATGCAAAACCTTATTGAAAGTCCTGAGATGCACGACTCAGCGCGCAGTGGGAAGATCCCACGTTGGGACAGTCAGGTCAAGCCAAACCGCCGCATCGTGGACCCTCTGGATAGCCCATAGTTGAGTCCCGCCAACGGGGCTCTTGATAGCGGATAGCCACTTGTCTTCGTTAATTTTATCTGTACCTCGTAACGAGGGGCTACACGCGAGCATGTGGTCTATAGCTAGTGAATTCGTTGCAGTGCCGGCAAGAGATACTGGATTGAGTGTCTGGATCAATCTTATGTAATAAAGCCGGGTTGGGATACGAACCCGTGGCCTGAGGAGAACAGAGTTCAGGAGTTAAATAGAGCGCAGGCAATGACTATTGCGTAACTGTCCAGATTTTGAAGAGGCCCTGCAACACTTTTTGAGCATAGTCAGAAAACGCTGCCGATCGGTAGTCGACACTCCCGAGAACACGCGAGCCAAATATTATAGCGCAGCACGCGGCCTGGAATTTAGAATAAATTCTCAGTCAGCTGAAAATCGCTTTCTCTTCTCTCGACAAATGACTTTACAGGCTCAAAAATCACTACGTCCCAGGCCAAGTATCAGCCATTGGCTGATTTGAGCATGACACGCTCGGTCGCTACTGGGGCCGCCGCGGGAGGCCTCGACTTAATTGTCCACGCGTGCTTAACGCGTGCGCGTGTGATCGCTCTGAAAAGTCGCGCATTCGAAGAAAAAAAGAATAGAAAACGTGCTAAAGGTCACGAGGCGCACGTGACGTATTTTCTTTCCCCGTGCCATCCCTCCCTGCTTGTCTTCGAGCGCGTCGGGACGAGAGAAGAGGGAATGCAATTGCAGCGTGCGACAAATCTTTTGTGGATTCGCTCGTACTGGACGAATTCTAAAAAATTTTTTTGCGGCGGTTAATTCATGAGGCAATAAGCTCCTTTAGCGAATCCATTTGATAGTTACTTGGAAAAGTGTTCTAGGGCCCCTTGAACAGCGGAGCTGTTTAAGCCTGCCGTAGTTTGTCCAACGCGAACAAGAATCCTCTGGCGGGTGTGAGCCACAGGAATTGGGCAAGCCCCACTACCGAGCACAGCAGGTGCGAGCGCTAAACGAAAACAAACACGTGAGCGAGAGAGAGCGAGAAAGAGAGAGGGAAGTGCTAGAAAGAAAAAGCGAAAAACTGAGAGGAATAAAAGGAATGAAGACATAACAAGATAGAAAGACAGAGATAGAGACATAGAGAGAAAAAAAGATATAAACAGACACAAAAAACACTGAAAAAAAAACGAGAGCAATACAGAAAGAGAGAGAGAGAGAAATATGTAGTGTTAAGGTGTTTATTTGCCGTCACTCAGCGATAATGCGTCAGCGACAGCCACGGCCGGGCACGGACTCTCAGCGCGAGCGGCGTCCTTTTTGGAGATGACCCACTAGAAGGCGCTCGAGAGTGCAACTCATTTCTAAGTTCCAAGGCTTCGCTACAGTAGAAACAAAGGAGGAGAGAGAAAGAAACAGAGAGAGACATAAAGAAAGAGGAAGCGATAAAGTAGAGAGAGAAAAAAAGAAAGAAAGCGAAAGAAAGATTGAAAAGCGAGAAAAAAGAAGGAAATAGACAGAGAGAGAAAGAAAGAAAGAAGTAGAAAGAGACAGGTACGAAAACGAGGTCTAAGAAACGGAGAGAAAGGTAAAGAAAGAGAAAAGTAAAGAGAAACAATGAAAGCCGCCCAGCTCTGCTCTTCAGGCTTTATTGCAGCACTAGTGCGAAGCCGCCTTAATTTTTTTTTCTTTGTAAGGAGCCACGTGCGCATAAAGAAAAACCTACGGATAGACACTATTATTTACATTTTAAGACCTGCCACCTATGCACCTCGACACTTTAACGTGTGTTGACGCCTGCACCGGGATTTTACCTTTTGTTTTGTTCTGTCCACAACGTGACAAACGGAGACGACGGACAATTAGTGGTCCAGCGGATTTATCCGCAAAGATTCTTTGTGCAGCTATCAACGTCGAGCCTCTACAGTTGACCAGTTGGGCGAGAAAATACAAGCTTTGTTAATTAATGTATCGCCCTTTAACAGGATATCGCGCGCTCGTCAAACAATATCGGTCCCCTCGTGACATTTGCCACTGGACTCGCGTTATGTTGTTGCTATTAGCATTATTTTTACCTCTGTTTGTTTCCTTGAGTAAAGTATGGTTATAATAAGACTGCTACCCGTTCATTTCGTTATATCTTGAGAAAGGCCCGGCGTCGGCTGTGACGTCACGCTAGTTAGTGACGTCATTACAAAGTACGAGTTATACCCCTGTCACACGAGAGGGTTTAATGTCATTTGCACCTAATGATATTCGACACATCGAATGACATTAGGTGCTGTTTGCTGCTACACGGCAAGATATAATGTCATTTTCAGATGATGGCAGTCGCGATGCAGCGAAGGTGGGAATGAACAAAAAAAGTCACAGCGTGTGTAAAAAAATGTATTATGTATATTGAGTGTTGTAAAAATTGTTTTCACCGGGATAGCATCGATTCTGAAATGTTAATATGCGGTTTTCTAAATATCCAAGAAAAGCTCGTACGAAGTCGAGGCAAAGCGGGAACCGTGGCGGGAACCAATGTTTTGGTCAACGTGCAATATGGCCGACATGGCGGAGTGCGAGGAAGCCGCTGTAATTTCTCCTGACCGGGTCAGAAGCGTTGTCGCAGCGTATTTCTCCTTTCGTGCAAGGCGCATTGGTACTACGAGCCAACGTGGTATGCAGGCTACACACTGACAGCTCCGACAGCTGCCGTAAACACCGAGCACATGGCCGGCACCGTTCTCGACAATGTCGCTGGGAACGAGGGGGTATTGAAACATTTTATACCGACTGTGTTGAGTTGTTCGAAAAAAAATAATCACGCAATACTTGAAAATAAGGACAGATTAATACTTGTTGTGATTTATTAACGCTTTCATATATAATTTATTCGTGGCCCCCCCCCTCCAGCGAGAGTACTTTTCGCGACGAAAACATGGCGAAAACACATTCGAATGAGTTCAGCTAACTCATTCGTTTCCTGAAGTCATTTTCGTTTAATGACATTAGACTTCCCCGTGTGGCAGCCAACAAATGTCATTAAACGCAAATGTCATTAGGTGCAAATGACATTATAACCTCTCGTGTGACAGGGGTATTAGTACGGCAACCGGTAACTCTGGTGATGAAACAGTGCGTTCAAAAGGAGCCGAGCGAAAAACGCTGACTAAAATGTTCATTGTAGACCCAAAGGCCGCGCTTGGGATACGACGGAGTTGGCATATTTTTGCGGTCATCCAACGTGTTAGAGACAGAAAGCCGCCTTTCTGCTCAGCGTCATATTTATTCCTATACCTGTATTCTGGAATCAATAAATGTTAAGGTTCAAGTTGACTGACCTTTGTACAAGTAATAGTGTCACTCAGTACTTACCTTCACTGCAGCTTTCACTCCAGCCTGACATTTGAAGAGTAGCATTAAAGAATCGTGAGAGATGCACGCGAAGCAAATGCCTCACCCCCCTTCACCGAGCAACGAATTAACAGGCAAGTATTTGCTTATGTGATTCCAAAGATAAGATGACTTTTAAAAATCGTTTCAGAGACCATAGTTAATCTCGTCACTATTCGACTTGATTGCAGCGGAACAGTAAGCTATAGCTGCAAACGACGGCTGATGAGATACAGAACTGAAGAACTTGAATTTAATTCTTTGCGACGCGGCATCCTCGTTTGAAGACGAGACTTACATTAGCCGTTTCTGTGCACTTGTGACGTCCCAACGGACGCTGACCGGACCACAGGCGTCGTGCAGTGTTTACACTCATTTCCTTAACCCGCTCCTCGACAAAAAGAAGAACCCGAGGCTACGAAGGCGCATTTCGAAGCGGCGTTCTTTGAAGCTTTTTTTCGACAGCCATCGCGGGGCGCCTTGCGCACCATTCAGTTTCAAGGCATGGGTGCAGTTGGGCGCCTTTTGTAGATTCCATTCACGCGGCGCCGCAGCTGCCTTTGCAGCTCCCGGCGATCATTACCGCGTCCTCCGTGAACGGCCGTCTGCGGCACTCGAAGAAACGGAAGCGGCGACAACGGGAAATCGTACGGAACACGCCGGGTTACACGCGCTGAAGCCCGACCTTGACCTTGAAATCTGGTCGTCGGGCGCCGGGGGAAGACTGGGGCGATGGGGAAGGCCAGGGGCTCTTCTACACAGCACTCAATACACTGCGTTCGCCATTAAGAACGGCGCGCTTTGTCTCCTGGCCGCCCACACGTCTCCGGACGGCCGGCCCGTTGCCCTCTCTCTCATTTTAGAGCTTGTGCATTTTTGTTTGTACACTTTGCTGCAAGAGAGGGTTTTACGGGGCGACAGGCTACGAGGGCGGTGGTCCGGCTGACACACGCCGACCGACAAGGGAAAATGTCGTGTCAATAGCGACGATTGGTTAAGTTCCACGGAGGTGCCACGGAGGGGTAGAGTCGGGTCCTACGAAAAGGGACCACGGGACCACGATCGGGATGGTGCGATGAGAATCATGAGATAGCGATGAGAGTCTATGAGATGAGGGAAGAATGGTGGGGTGAAGTAGGAAAGAGAGGGACGAGAGACGATGAGGCGAATGATCGGGAGGTGATGAAAGAGGACTCAGATGGAAATGACTGAGGGAGACGACGAAGGAGATGATGACGAGACGATGAAGACTTGGAAGATGACAGCGATGCTGAGAGCGCGAAGAAGTGCGCGGCAGCGACCAGGTCGGCCCCATGCAGCAGCGACTGCGAGGACAACCTGCGAGCCCCGACTCGAACAACCAGCCCGTGGGCCAGCGGCAAGACGGACTCACTCGTGAGATGAACTTCTCCCTTTCTATTCTGACGAATTCGATGCAGATGCAGAACAGCAGTGACGACGAAGAGTGGGTCCCGCCGTCAGCGCTAAGCGAGCAGAGAAAGAACGACTACGTCGACTGCTCAACCCTACTTTAGGAAAACAGGACACGGCAGCCCAACGGCAAAAACATAAGGAAAGTACCAAGGTGACAGCGCAGAGAAGATCAAGCGAAATGTACGCTGTTGTCGAGCCGATCCCGACGTGCGGGTGCGAAAAAATGCCGCGGAAAGAAAAACACAGGGACAAGGCGTGTATTGCACTTCCGCAGCATTCACTTATAGTGCAGCTGCCCGCATTTTTTTTTTTTGAGTTATCAGATATAACTGGCACGAAACATTCAATTTGGAAAATAATCCCTTAATTCAGGCTTTCAAAATACGCTGCGAAAAATTCTCTGCAAGATAGAATATAAGCTAATTGGTACATTTACACGATACGTTATAGTTATAATGATAATATTCCTGTATTCTTCTTTTTTCTTCAGAAATCGTGATGCATTTCCAGTTCGTACTCGCGGCATCACCTGCTCTAATTACCTTGGTGCTTGTTGGTATGCCTTATTTTTATTAATGATAGCTCTCGAAGGTCGCTGCTGACGAACCAGTGAATAGGGGAAAAAAATACGTGGCTGGTCCCTCCGTCATAGGAATCGGTACAACACGCAAGTAAAACTTGTCTTTACAGGTGTAGTAGAGAGACAAAGATAATTTATTGGAATGTAGCGAGGTCGGCCTGAGGCTCTGAGCTAGTGCGCTCTAGCCTGTTACCCTGCACAGGGGATAAGGGAAGGGTGAGAAAAAAGAGTGATGAGGGGTGATATTGGGGACCAGAAAAAAAGCTATGCGTATATACAAGAACCACGTAACATAATGGTTTAGTTAAAGTATGCTGTCCACTCCTGTACTCTTAAGAAAATCTATCACAGCACTGATAGCCCTGGTCCAGAAGTAGTTGAGTGTTTACTGTACATTTATATAAGAGAGATTGCGCCATCTGTACAACGCCATATGTACAAATGTACAACGCCATCTGTTGACAATCACGTAAGTTTGATCCGCCATGTTTTGCTGGGCACGAAAACGAAACCAGTCACATATCGCAGCCTTTACGGAGCTAGTTGCTGATTATTTATCTTCGTTCTGCGATGACTGCACTCAGCTGCAGCTCAGCTGCACATTGCACTCAGCTGTTCGGTGAAGTCGTAGGCACATGGTATTCTGTATGAATTCGCAACAGCATGCAGAACCAACCATAATACTCTATTTGCAAGCGTGTCTGTTGAGAGCTGCACGCTGCAATGATGTCGGGTTCGTCTTTGAGACCGAAGACTGTGTCGGCCTTTCTGTCGTAGACACATTTTGGTTGAATGGCAGCTTCGTCTATGATCAACGATGCCGTGTGCTGTTTTCCGCTGAGCATCGACGCCTCAAAGATCAGCCTCTCTTTCATGGCTGGGCTCATACCTGACGACGTTCGGCTCGGGCCCACATATCACTGAAGTGTGCACTTCACCGGCAGTGTCAAGAGGTCAGATTTTTTAGCGTGATCGTAACCTTTTGGCAAAACAAAGGGCCAAATAACGCACTCTCTCACAACTTCTGATTAAAAAGGTCGCTTACTGCCACAGGTTTCGATCTCATGACGGAGACAAACAGCTTTTTTCTGGAAATCGGCGGCGATTTTCTTGACGGCAGCATAGTATTTGTCGTCGTTGTAAGCTTTCACCTTTTCTTTCTCTGCAGCAAGCTGTCTCAGGAGCCCCCCCGCACTTTGGGCGTTGGTATGCAACCTGAGTTCGAAGCCTTTTGACTATGACGAGATAGCGGCTAGCTCAGGTTACCGTCGTTACGGTTGGTTTGTGTTGAAGCACATTGTCGCTCCTCAGTTACCTCCTCCCGGGCACCGAAGTCTTCATGGGCAGGCAGCGGCGACTCTGCTTTTCGCTTTAAAAAAATCTCTAGGAGCTGGGGGGCAAAGACTTGCAGGGTCCTTACGTGGTTTCTTTGCTGCTGGAACCATGTACGACGGATAAAGTTCAAAGGCTGTCGGCAGAGCTCCCGCAAGCAGCTTAAACATAGTCACTTTCATTAAAGTGTTTGCTACACACCACAGTTAACGCGGACTTGTCGTTCATGACGAAATTTCCACGCGAAATGTTTTTTCGCCACTTCGAACACAGTTCCGCATCGCTAGAAAATTGGTGAAATGTCACACCTGGAGTCTTTTCCTGTTGAGATCTGCAAAATTGCACGCAACAGTACACCATAGCTGCAGTGATCGCATCTGAAGCAGCAGGAAAAAAGAACGCGTTGGCGCTTGGAACATTAAAATGAAGAAAACTCACAAATTCTGCTGTAAAAGCTGCCACACGAAAGGGTTCACGTGAGGATCGTTCGAAGATGCATCAACCCCATGGAGAAAGCTCGCAAATTCAACAGCGAAAGCTTGCACAGAATAGGTACCACTTGGAGATCAGTGGCACAGATATGTTCCTTCAGACGACGCCGTCAAACGCAGACGTGGTGAGATAACTGCTCCCACAAAAGCAGACTATGGTTGCAGGGAGCAAGTCCACACTCACTTCGTGGGCATCAGTGACAAATCTGATGAAAGCAGCGCGCACAAGGAAGTCACCAGTCTAGGCAGGAGCTAGCATGAAATGACAGCAGTCAGCCTAGCCCGCGCTCATATGGAGAGTGATGGTGACCCCGTGCGGCGAACCATGGGTCAACTCGTCAAGGAAAAACTCCTTTCACTCCCGTCGTGTTGCGAAGGCCGTAACGGGGAAGGGGGGGGCGGGGGGGGGGGCGGAGGGGCGGAGGGGCGGAGGGGAGAGTCGAGTCCGGCAGTGCATCAGCTCGCACAGGTTAGGGTAACCTGGAGATCATTGGGAGAAGCTTTCGTCCTGCAGTGTACTAACACAGGCCGACAATTATGATGATGATGATGATTATGACATTTAGAGAAACTTGTTAGTTTTATTTTAAGTAAAAAATGGGAGCCATTCACATGTCACGATTGAAAAAAAATTCCTCAATATTTTCATTTTAAGGTCAAACAGCTGGAAACCGCAAGTGTCCTGATCCAACCTGCAATACTCCAAGTCAACCATTTTATCGAAATATCAGCCATAAGAACGTCAGCCTATATTATATATACAACGAAACCACTTGCTTGTGCGAAGATGTCCTCATTGAAGAGTGCCACAATACGTTTGCCTCACGCTTTAGCTGTGTGTCTCAGTGCCAAACAGGTATGTACGCGCTCAAAGCTGTAAACATTTCCTTTGGCTGAGTGTGCATTGTACCGATTTAGCTTCGAAGCTTGGGCGTGATGAAAATCCATTACAAAGAAACACAACGCGAAATGAACGGGTACAAGAAAGACCGGCCTACAGATAGTGCTGACTTACTTCTATTTCAATGCTCTATATAGGCAGGAGTTGAAATTTGGAACTACGGTAATTCAGCGCTGTGTCTGTGCCGGCCTTTCGTGTATACGTCCATTCCGCGCTGTATTTGCTTTGTACTATAGTCGGGTACAACTTTAGAAGACAGGAGAGGCCCCGCCCAGATGACCGAAGCGCAGGAGCCAATTGCCTCCGCGACTAAAGAAATAGTCCCGCTCAAAAATTTGTGACTGCTTATAAAACGCGTATTTGTCGGAATAAGTAAGATTTGTGTATCTTGACGAGTGCTTTGGTAAAACTTTCATAATGGAAATGCTACAGCACATGCCGGATCGCGAGAGAAAAAATAACTCCGTGCCTTCTACAAAGCTGTGCGTCGTCTGCTACGGAGCAAGATTGACGGCACCGGGCGTGTAATTATAAAGCAGTTGTTGGCTTAATAGCATAAGATTCATATATACTTTTTGTGTGTTTGCACAAGCTTTTTTTTCTCAATGTGTTAGGCTTTATTTATTTATTTTTATTTATTTATTTTTTATTATTTTTTATTTTTTTCGGTTGCAAATTTGCAATCTCGTGAGTTCGCGCCCGTTCGCGCACGGCATTTCGAGCCAGTTTTCCGCCATGGAGCCTAGCGAGGTGACATCGGAACGCGATCCTTTGTTGCCGAACGAGCCGAACGAGCCGAACGAGACTGGAGAAAGGGCATTCAGCACGTGATGGACTTGGAGGCAAAGTTCAGACTTGACCCGACTGGGAGTGAGCACATTCAACCCATCATCATCCAGTTGGGTGAAGATGACACCCAAGTATAGCGGCTTCTTATTAACGAAAGAACAGCCCTTACTAGGGCTATCAAATTTTTGCCGGTGGATTCGCAACAGCCAACCACCCATTCCGTGACCTCTCAAATAAATAAGCAGTTCCATTCATGGCGTATTCCTTATAATAGAAGCTCAATTCTGATAAGCAACATCCTGTACACATCGTGCTCGATTTAAGAAGTGGCATAGAAACACATTTCAATGCTGGCATATCTGAACTGAAACACTATTGTTAACCCTGATTATTGTTGGCGAGCTCAAAATGCTCACTCGGGCAGCTAGACGCTCGGCTATCTTATCACACTGCTACCAACGATCGGTCGTTTGCGCGCTGAGCTGGCAGCAACGATGGCAGCATGTTCTCCGTCGGCGGGGTCACCGGCCGTCCGGCTCATGACGTCACCTGAAGTGCGCGCCTATTGGTGGAGGCTCGTGTGCATCCGCCTTTGAAGGGGAAAATGCCGCTGCCTCCTAAAGCTGTATCCCGACTATACGTTTATTTCGTTCAATGAATGCCTCAACAGCCTTTTGGGCATACGGCCGCGGTGTGTAAACTATGTGGTAATGATCGCGTTGGCTGGCTTAATTATTGATATTTTAACGCGACAGCGTTAAAGGGCTCGTTTCGAAGAAATTCCGGCGTCGGCGTCGGCGTTGTTGGTTGTGAGCGAAAAATCATCATCTTGTCCATGACCGAAAAATCAAGAAAGATATAAATAAAAAAGTAACAGTTTCGCCACTAGGGCGAAGCAATGAATGCGATAGCAAGAAATTAGTTTGTCACACGAAGAACGACAAGCAGCTCGATACTTGCAACGCGCCGCCGCAGCACAAAGAAGGACGCTCGAAAAAGACGCATAGGTATACACAGGACAAGCGTGAACTAACAACTGTCGCAGTTGTTACGTGTTTGTATTTGAACGACGCGCTGCGAGTGTCCACAATGCAGAAGCCGACGCTGTTGTTGTTGTTGCCTCTGACATGGCTCATACCCACTCAGGGGGATAGGCCAAGGATTGATTTAATGACTATATTACTTTTCGACGCTGTTTGACACTTCCTTTTCTTTTAAACTGCGGCACGTGGAACGACCCCTCTGCGTCTCCTGCCACGCGGTGGCGTCTGACGCCATATGTGCCCGGTGTTCTTATCTTTCCTTCTACATCATGAGTGGTACAGAAGGGAGCCACTTTTTCGTGCGCATCTCAAGGGCAGTTTTCAATTTGAAAGAAACTGTAAAAGTGTTGCGTGATAGAAAACACGCTCAAGCTGTTCCGAGATCTGCGTACTGCGAGCGGCAAATGGTGCATGTGAATAGCTCGCCGTTATATCGCTGGCACGAGCATGGCGTGTGGCTGTGTTGGCTAGCGTAGCAGGCTGCGGAGCGAGGGGTCGCTGGTTCGAATCCCCGATCAGGTGGTTTGGAATCTTTTTCTACTGATTTATTTTTCTTTATGCCTTTTTTATATATACAAGTAGATATACATATCCGGGACATGACGGCGTCGACAAACGGCGACGGCGAAAATCAGCCGAGAGAGAGAGAGAGAGAACTCTATTGAAAAGCAGATAATTTAGCCGGCATGCAAATCGCTGACTTGCTATTCTGCCGAGAGTGTCCATATAATTGCTATCGCAATAATAAATAATAAAAATTTTCGGGTCCGTGTGAGGATCGAACCCGGGTTGTCTGCGTGGCAAGCAGGTGTTCTACCACACAGCCTCGTCTCTGCTTGGAAATCAACGGAAAATAACTTCCTCTGCTTGGAAATGCAGTGAAAATAACTTTCATGCTTCGCAAACGCAAGCGTCCTTTATATAGGCGTCGCAATATAACTTGTAATATTAACCCAGGAATATTGCGTGGTACAAGCGTACATTGCCATCGGGTGTCAGAATATGTGACTATCATAACGATTTCATATTTTAAAGCCGGCCACCCATTACAAACGGCACACACCTTACTGCGCGTATTCCCTTAACACCACGTAGTGGGTGCATAGCAAGTACGCACTTTAGTGGTTGAAGTAGGCAATCGAGACAGAATATCGCTATCGCGTTCAACTCTTAAAGGCGAAGATTAAGGGTCCCCCAATTTTTTTATGTATAATGCGCGTTTAAATCTATTTCGCATATATTCAATCATGTGTGTTGACATGCTTAGGATGTATACTTTCTGAGAGTTCGAATGAATTGTTAGCATGGATGAAATTAGCATGGATGATAAGGTTATGGAAGGGTCAAATGAATCGTACAAACAGGTTATCATTACACACAATATTGAATCAACGCATGCTTTTGTGTCGATTGCAGGTTCGTGTTGTGACTTGAATCAAAGCGTTCCTTTATTGCACTCAGTCGGATTTTACATTTCCTTTAGAGACGTTCCCTTCTTTTTGCGACTTCATTATCTATTGAATCCCGTATGTAGAGTACATTTTGTATGATTTGTGCGCTACGAACGGCCTGCACACCGAATTGTTGCAGGAGCAAAAGCTTTTGTTAGGCCACATGGCCTTTAGTTTCTGCTTTATTTCTTTTGCAAACAGGATAACTAAAATTATTTAATTAATTAATTCATTCATAGTTTGCATTAGTGAACTATAATAACATAAAGTGAGGCTGTTCGCGCGCTCTTAGATCTCTGATACAAGGCGAGCTGAGTTTGTCGCGGCCATTATTACAATAGTAAGTAGCTAGAAGGAAATTCGGCTCCCTGTCGGTGTACTGTCTAAAAGACACTAAGTCTAATTTTAAATTTGGTGTCGTTCTTTTCTTTACCTGCCAGGGAAATCGTACAGTTCTTTTTTTTTTCTTTTCTGTTCTTTTCCAGAGGCTTTAACGTCTCAACTATCAACGGGAGCAAAAGCGATAACCCGACTTAGAAGGCTACAAAACGCCGGCTTCAATGTTTTTTCCTCCATGTCGGCTCACCCCCTTGCGATTATACTGTTTATGTTTCACTAACAAGTAAATAAATAACGCGCGCGTTTTTCGTAGTCATATTCTTTCTTTATGTATGGTGTTCGACGTGTAGTCTGTCAAACTAATTAAACTGGTTCAATTACTGTGACCATGACAAAACGAACGTCCCTTTAACTGAAACCATGACGAGCACTGCCGAAATCATATGCTTTCATAAGACAATAGATATTCTTAGCGCCGAGACCCCTAAGCGACTTGTTTGCATAAGTCCTTGCGTTCCTTTGTATTCTCTCTGAGTACGGCTGGGAGTACAAAGAACGTGAGAACATGGGTATCCGCAGGCGGCTTGGGGAGCCGGGCAGGGTTGCCGTTGGTGGCTACCTTGCGCCAAATTGGCTGCTTTTGGACCCCGTTGGCGACGAAAATTTCCAGTTGGCGCCATGGCTCTTTTTTTAAACTGGTGGTTTTACTTGGTCAAAATGGTTTTATTTATTCATCAGTAGTAAAGACTCTGTTGACAACACCGCTTCTGTTATATTTCGCTAGAAATTCTGCGATAATATCAAATGACATGGCTACTTTGGCTACATTTGGCGTGAATTCTGGAGCCTTTTCATGTCCACCCAACGGCAACCCTGGAGCCCGGCGCTAACACTCTCCAATCATATCATTCAGTGACCCCGACGTTCTCAGTTTACTGCATTGTTCACCCCCACCTCCTGAATCTAGCTGTACGGATCTTAGTACCATTTGAAGGCGCTGAAGTAGAGACAGGACTTTTTCTGAAGCTGCGCTGAAAAAAGAAGAAATTTCCGCCGGCATATGCGAGATCCGCAAACCGTCGAAACGTAAAAGCGCGCTGCGCGCGGTCCGGACTTGCCCTCTCCCGGGGTCGACTCACCAACGACAAAGCGAAGAAGTCATTTGAACATGTCGGAAAACGCCGTAACATGACGTTTACCATGACGTTATTAGATGCGAAGCAGCTCTTTGACTCACGTGTATAACGCCGTACGTTACGTGCGTCCGTACGAATGCGCCGCAACGCGTTCCCCTCGCCGTAGGTGTTGGAGCGTTGCCAAGTAGGTCACGCCACAGCTTCGCGTTGACGTCACGCTCTCCTTGAACGCTTCCCTCGCAGGTGCGCGCTGACGTCACTCTCTCCCTCACCCGCAGCATGCTCGCGGCAGCGCCCGCAGCTGCAGGCTGCTCCGCCCGCTCGCGACACCTCTGACCCGCCTCCCGTGTCTTTGCGTTTCAAACAAACGTTTACTCGAGTAAACGCTACACCGAGTGTCGCTTCAAACCGTTTTTCCAGCACCCGCGTCGACGCCCGTTTCAACCGGGTCAACGCCGTGCGCACCGCTGCTGCTTCGCATCCCATCAGGGTCCCCTTCGGGGGAGATGGTCCAAGTTTTTGATGACGTCATCACTTGGTCAGGTGGCTTTCTATACTACGTGTGTTCCCGTAGAGGCCAGACACCGGAGTCTATGACCCATGAGACATATATAAGGCTTTCGCCATAATAAAGACTGGGCCGATTCTGGAAATGGTGTAAGCCTAGCTTCTTTCCGTGCGCGCTGCTCACGGATTAAAAACGCGAAATTCTGGGGCTACGTAATGCACGTGCTTTCTTTTCATGCTTCCACAGTTCGTGTCCATAATAAATACCACAATATACGCGCGCTGCTGTCCGTGGTGTGGAGAACGGTCAACTCTCGCCCGCAATTTGTGAGAATGCGAATCGCGGCCTCATAAGATCAATTCACCCCTTTTTTGGGGTCAATATCTCGAACAAGGCATCGGGAGAGCTATAGCTTGCTAGCAAGGATCGGGAGAGCCAGCTGGCTCTGCTCGACCAGGCCCAGGGTGGCGCAAAGGCCAGTGGGGCCCTGGACTGAGGACCCCGCCCACTTGCTCAGAAACCTTAGTCAATAAAAACGTTTTTCTTTTCATCATCATCGGCGTAATGTTGACTCAGAAACTTACATTCAGTCAACATCATCATTAGCTGCCGGATTTGCTGTGACATGACGCGGTCCCACGAGAACTTGCTCGTAGCAATCGTTGTGCTAAAACAACAAACGATGTCCCGTTTCAGTGCGTAAGAACTGTACATCCCAGCCTGACGACTACACAGACCCGTGCTTCCCCGACAAAAAGTGGACAAAGCCCACAGGCGACGTAATCAAAACTGGGCCAAACGAGAAAACACTGTAACAGTAAATTTGGCCGATTGTCGGAGATGTAACAAAAGGTTTGGAATGCGCGCGCTTTTGTTATTTTAGTTTCCTCATCTCTAAGCCGTAGATAGGGGCAGGTCACTGTGTCGATAGCGCCTGCGCCGCGCGTACTTATAACTTGTTTTGCGGCTTGCCTGATGACGCCATGCCGGCGGCCGATATCACGCTTGTGTCGGTCGTCAGCCAAGCCGGGCGTCATACGTCATGAACGACATGAGTGTGTCATAATAGAAGAGGAGGAAATTTATCAGCACAATCTATCAGCGTGTGTACTACTTTTTCTTGACCCACCATGGTGGTCTAGATGGTGCTCGACTGCTGACCCGAAGGTCGCAGGAATAGAATCGCAGCCGGGGCCGCCGCATTTCCGATGGAGGCGAAATGCTAGAGGCTAATGCCGTCAGATTTAGGCACACGTTAAGGAACACCAGATGGTCGAAATTTCCGGAGCCCTCTGGTTTTGGGACGTAAAACACCAACGATTATTAGTACTACTTTTGTTTCTTTACGGCAGCTTTTCGGTTTTTACTCTAACCTGACATTGCCACACTTTCAAATTCTACGGGTAAGTTTTTTCCCGATATTTTATGCCCTAAGTACTGCGTCGTCAAGCTTATAAACTACCACGCCTGTTTAATCATTGTGGTACTCGAGTATGATCTGACTGGCTTTTATACCGCCGCTGTCACGTACTCTATGTGGAATTAGAAATAATAGTAATAGTAATATGTGGGGTTTTACATTCCAAAACACCGACATGACATGAGGCACGCCGTGGTGGGGAGTTCTGGAAATTTCGACCACCTGAGGATCTTTAATGTGTACCTAATTCAAACTACGCGGGGACTTTTGCATGCCGCCTCCATCGAAGTGTGACCTCCGCGGCAGGATCGAACCTGCGACTTACGGGTCCGAAGCCGAGCACCGTAACGACTTAGCAAAAATAAATTAGGAGCCCTTCCCCTAATGGGAAAATGGAGGTAAGCGAAGCTTGCCTTCATTTTTCGTTAGGGGAAGGGCTCCTACTTTTTTGGCGTGAGCGCTCCTGCACGTATAATAGTTTTCTTTCTTTCCTCCTATATATCCACACCGGAAATATCCATGGACCTCATTCAACGTCCTTAGCCGCGGGACACTTTAGTTGCCACAGGCAACAACGACGGTCATGCGCTCATATCCGGGCAACAATGAAATGTGGTAAAGCGAAATAACAAGGTAATCTCGATAAAAGATCAGATTGTCACATATCAGAAATGTCTGATCGAGAGAGCATGGATCATTAAAAAAACGGCGTGTGACCGGCGCGGGCCGCACTTCTGTACCTTCGCCGGAGGCGGTTCTTCGCTTACGACGTCGCCGCCGCCGAAATCTGTACCGCGGAACAAGCACCACTTGAAGAATAGCGACGTGCCGACCACGACGCTACGGTATTTCCGTCGTATGAAGCGGAACGGTGGTACTGCTAATAGACCCCGGAGAACGCCAGCGGACGCGCGCGCGTCGTAACAATAATTTAAGACTCTTTTTGCATCCACCATGGTTTCGTGTTCGACTACTGATCCGAAGGTCATGGGATCGAATCCCCGCCGCAGCTGTTGTAATTCGATGGAGGTGAAATGATAAAGGCTCGTGTGCTAGGATTTAGGTGCACGTTAAAAACCCCATGCAGGTGGTCGAAATTTCCGGAGACATCCACTACGGCGTTCCTCATAATCATGTCGTGGTTTTAGGACGTAAAACTCCATCAACTATTATTAATATAGTGACGTGCCAACCATGAAGATACCGCATTTCTCTACTTACCATAGTATAATAATTGTTGGGGTTTTACGTCCCAAAACCACGATATGGTTACCAGGGATACCGCACTGGAGGGCATCCGGAAATTTCGAACAGCTGGTGTTCTTTAACGTGCACTGACATCGTACACCGGCTTCTAGCATTTCGCCTGCATCAAAATGTGACCGCCGCGGCCAGGATCGAACCCGCGACTTTCGGATGTATACTTACCATACGGTAAAGCGGCACTGCTAAAATGCCTTAATTACCTCCACCGAAAACACGAACGGACGCGCGGCTGTCGCAATAACATCTTTTATACTCCTTCAGGCCCTGCGACGATACTGCAGCTGATAATCGCGGCAGAGCGTTGTTTCAAGCGGGCGCCGATTACAAAAAGCCGCATTGTGGCCGCGGCCAAAGGACAACCTCGTCCCCTCCTCCTTTCCACGGCATGCGCCGAGATTACACGTCCCGAGAGCGCGATTCGTCTCCGTTGAAGAGGCGCTCGCGTAGGCGTACTCGGGCTCCACGTGTTCACGCACAAGACGGCGACTCGTCACACGTGCGCGCTCTCAGAAAGACAGCACAAAGGGCCCGTGAGCGGTGACGAACTACGAACGCTAATTAACCTTGTGCTGCGAAAACAGGCTGACGGTGCGGTGAGTGTGCGTACACTGAATGTGTCTTTTCGTTTTTCAACGCGTTTCCACTTGTAGGAGAAAAGTAGAAAAAGAAGGGTGTACGATGCCTTTTTTGTAAAGCCGAAGGTTTATCTGTGGCTGACGCACGGTGTACTCGGGTAATACAAATGCTATTGCCTGCCGTGTTTATTCCCGTGTAACCAGCCCTGTTTACTAGTGTTGAAAAATGCTGGCTAGCGCGGGCTAAAGTGGACTATAATGTTGGTTGCAAAGAGGAAATTAAAAGAATTGAAACGTAAGTCTTACGAATTTTTGTCGTATTTACCGCTGGGTCAGCCCAGATTTTACTTGTTTATTTTTGAAGCTTTCACTTCTCGTAATGCCGGATTGTGTTGGTTGATGCAGGTTAGTGTCGGCTGTCAAGGTAACTAGAGTTAACTAAATGTAATTAAAGGTAATTATAACAAATTTATGTTGCGTTTACCAGTAAATCACCTAATTCTTAACAGAGCACTAGAAGATGTACAGAAGTGCTGCGAAAAATGGCAAATGTCCCTCAATATTGGTAAATGTGTTTCCTTGGCAATAACCCGCAAAAAACAGACGTCCAACTTTTCTTACGCTATTGACAACTGCACCTTAACCACAGTCTCTAACCACAAATATCTAGGAATAACGATATCAAACGATCTGAGATGGGATACTCACATTGGTAACAATACTAGCACAGCCCTGAAAAGATTGTTTTTACTGAAAAGACGTCTTAAGCACGCACCACCGAATACCAAACTAATAGATTACACAACCCTCGTCCGATCTCTACTAGAATATGCCAGCCTTGTCTGGTTCCCGTTTACCCACCAACAGATTAATAAAATAGAAGCGGTTCAAAGAAAAGCAATGAGGTTAATTTTTAACAAGTATAGATTGACAGACTCACCGACACATCTACTTAATAACGCTGGCATCTTAACACTACAAAACCGAACGAAACTCACAGGACTAAAACTAATGTTTCAACTACTACACAACATAATAAAAATAGATACTTCAAGGTATATATCTTATTTTCATGGCAGCCAAACCCGCCAAAAGCATTCCCACACTCTTGCCGAATACTCTTCCAACACTAATTGCTTCAAATATTCATTTTTCCCTCTAACCATTAAAGATTGGAATTCACTGAAACCTACCCTAACCGCCGAATCATCCATAAGCTTGTTTACAACTGCGATTGAAAGTGAATTGCTTGCTTCACAAAGAGCACTGACGACATTGCAACATCAATAAACCCGTTAAACGATTAGTCTTTGTCATGTTACTTATACATAGTTTTGTCTTGTATTTTTATGATCGTATTAAAATTTAAGTGACATGTTCTTCGATTAATTTGTTCATAAAATTGTTTGAATAATGTGTTCAATAGTAATGTGTACATGCTGATCCTACGTCATGTTGCAAATGTATTTATCTTTTTGCGGTTGTTTTTAGCCATAATCTCACCCGTGATTTTGTTGTTATTAAAATTCTTTTGTGTTTTCTTCTAATGGCAATGTATAATGTATGATTTTGTATGTCATATTGTCATTTTGACTTTTTTTTGTGATTTTAACCTTATATGATTTTGTCTAAACAAATATTGTTTTTCATGTGCCTTCCCTGCTATTATCTCTGAAGATTGGCAGTATTGTTTAAAAAAATGAGCACTGCCTTTACTTATTTACTTTCGCGGACTTTACTTCTCGAAATGTTGTACTGTGTTGGCTAATGCTGACTAGTGCTGGCCGTCAAGATAGCTAGACGAAACAACACGTAATTATAATGGATGTATCTCGCATTTACCGTTAAATCAGCAGTAATCTTCCTTTCTCAATAATCTTTTTCGGATATACCTAATCGTAACGTTGGGTTGTGTTGGTTAATGCTTATTATTGTTGGCTGCAAAGGCAACTATAGAGGTTATTAATTGCAATGGGATGTAATAAAATATTATTATAACTCATTTCTTTCGGGAATTACCATTAAATGAACACTCGATTTATTTATTTATTTATTTATTTATTTATTTATTTATTTATTTATTTATTTATAATTGCGTCTCGTCGTCTACCCCACCCTGCGACAACTCTGCTCGACTTTTATATAACGCTACCGCTTGTGACAATCAAATTACGCTTCGTCATATACTTGAGGTGCGCATATGCAAAACGGCCATAATCAATCAAGCTCAACCAGGAGCTCTCAGTATACGAGGCGTTTCACAGCCAATCTCATTACCGAAGCATATGCAAATTTGGGCGAGTTGATGATCAGTCATGTTGTCAAGAGCGGCTCGGGATTGGATAGTTAGCGCTCGTCCTGTTTTTTGACCTCTTCGTTTCATCCATGTTTGAAATTCCGCACTGCTCCTGACAACAATCTCATTACCATTGGGACGTTCTTTTAAGCCCATTCTACGAACGTAGCTTGCACGAGCCGCAGTGAAGGCGACCGAAGGGTGGGCGGCAATTCGCGGTTGGATAATCAGCGCTCTCAAGTGACACCACGGCCGCCGAGGTAAGAAAGAACGCCACTTGGGGTAACAGGAGAGTAAGCGTGCCGTGGTTAGACGAGACAACTCGCCAGCGGTGGGCGTAATCTCCTGACGCGCTGTGTAGCATCGACTACAGGTCTCATGCAAAAGGACGTCGACCCTTAGAAGGCTTCATTAGTTGACCTCTTTACGAAAAGTGTGACCAGTTTTACAGACAGAGAGAGAGAGATGAAGAGGAAGGCCAGGAAGTTAACCAGATATTGGCATCGGGTTTGCTACCCCACACTAGGGTGGGGAAATAAGGGCAAGAAAGAGGGCGTCGAGAGAAAGAGCGAAAAGAGAAGGAAAGGGAAAAAACGCACGCACACGCAGGATAAAAACAACGCGCACAGGAAGCGCGTTCTGGCTAAAGTCGTTCATAAAGGCTGATCGATCGCAAAAATCGCAGCTGCGCTTGCAGGGCCTTCTTCTGCGACGTTGCGTACTGTCGATGGCGTAAAATTCTTTCTTCCGGCAAAAGTTGGTCATCCAACTAGTTGAACACGTTGCAAAGGCATAGTCGCCATGCACTATATATACTGTAGGCAATCCCAAAAGGTATGTCCAATTGTCTCCTCATTGCCACAGTAGTCACAGGCTGCGGTGTTGGCCATCCCAATGCGGAAAGCATAGGCTTTGGTATGCGCAACGCCCAACCACAGGGTCGCGTCTACCCGGCGAAGCCTCGATGGAACTCGAAGACATAACGTTAAGTCAAATGAGTGCACTCGGGCATATTTGCAGTGCGGCTCATTCCAATGGGACGTGGTGCGTAGACGAGCAAACAAGTGGAGCTTCCGTGCAGGGTCGGTAACAGAAAACGGTATAGTAGTTGCTCACAGTCTTCTGCGTGGGCTGAGCGGGGTCATTGCCGATGATTCCGCAGTGACTGGGTAACCACTGAAAAGTGATTTGATGTCTTTTCTCAATTAGGTGGTGTATAAGCTCTGCTGTCTCTAATACCAGCATCTCGTGCGGTCCGCGGCGTAAGGTTAGAGACTACAGTGCCGCCTTTGAGTCGCAGAAAATGGTCCACTTGTGTGTCGGTTGGTCAGTGAATAATTGTACCGCGGTACGAAGGGCTGTCACTTCTGCTGCCGTCGATGATGTTCTGTGGGATGTTGAATTTGATTGTCTTAACCAACCTTGGAATCACAACTGCTCTGGTTGAGTTGTTTGGCAGAGCGGATCCGTCAGTGTAGATCCGCCAGTGTAATGGAGGGCTCCGGAAATTTCGACCATATGGTGTTCTTTAACGTGCACCTAAATCTAAGCACATGGACCTCGAGCATTTCCGTCTCCACCTAAAATGCGGCCGCTGCGTACGATCGGAGGTAAGGTTCGCCGTTTATCATTACGTGGTAGCTCTCTATTGGTTTGCGCGTAAATGCCAGAAGCGTACATTTCTCAGAGGAAACTTCCAGACCTCTATTACGGAGGTAAATAGCAGCTTGAGTGGCAGCTCTCTTAATTCGCGCTCGCAGCTGTAAACGTGTTACTGCAGACGTCCAAACGTAGATGTCAACCGCGTACATTGACAGTCTGACAGCGCTAGGCAGGTGCTCAGGGAGAGCGATTAGCGTCAGGTTGAATAGTACAGGGCTAAGTACGCCACACCAATTATACAGTGTTGTGCTGTTGTATGTTTTTGTAAGTGTGCGTTCAGTGTTGTTCCTGTCATCGTCGTCAATGGCGTCGTGGTTCCAAATATATATATGGTTGTATTTGCATTAGTTATTCAATAGCATTTTCAGCACTACGAAAGCAAAATTCCCGCGCTAAAACCTTAGCTAATGCCGTTCTTGTGTAGGTCTTGCTGTACTTCAGAATCCTGCGCTTAAGGGCACAGGATAGGGTAAATGTCTTTAAGAATCGAAATTTGGTTCCTGGCTTGTTTGAAATGATAAGGCATTCCTTAACAATATACAGTGCCCCACTCATTTTTGCGCGCTTTGATTGAGCAAAAAAGACCAGGTCTTCGAGACCAACTGACGAGAAGCCAAGCCAATTTTTATCAGACGGTGCACAACATGAGCTTTCAGCCTCAAGTGATTTTTTAAAAAATCAAGACTGGTAGTTTCCCCGTGCTTAGCATGTCTTAAAAAAAGTATTCCGGCTACTTAAAAGCCCATGGTGCAGCCTTTTTTAACAGGCTTGGCAGTTACTCATTCAAGTTACCTAGTGAGTATGAGACGCACGTGGAGATGTGGTTCTATGCATTTATTTTCAGTTTAGTTGCGCCTTTGTTGATTCTGTTGCGACCGCAAAAGATGTTCTCGTGTTGACGAATCAAACGAAGTGTTTAGAAAGCGCAGTATAATTGTAAATCGACATACTTCGTCTACTAACAGAAACGAGACCAGAAGCACTCATGCGAGCACTTCAGCAAGCACGCTTTGTCCTCATTACGCCTCACCGCAAGAACGAAATGTTACCTTTCATGACAATGGCTATGCTTTGATCGATGTGTATACCTTCTTTGATACTGATCTTTTAAAAAAAATACCTATGCGCCAAAATAGGATAATTTGCATTGTTCCGCTTTCACTGTTAACGCGATAGCGTTAAAGAGCTCGTTTCGCAGAAATTCTGGCGCCGGCGTCGGCGTCGTACGCTTGTAGAAGCGTTGCACAAAAAGAAGTTTCAAATAGCAATGTCTTCTAAAAGAGAATCAGAGCAGTGCATATAGTTTTCCGATGCAATTTGAAGCGTGCTATTACATGACTCTGAGCACGAAGGGCCACGTAATTGCGTGAAACTGCATCGGGAAAAAAAACACTATATGAATGCCATGTAGTGGAAGGAGTCTCCTTAACCATAGGCGTGCGCACGGGGGGAGGGCAAGGGGGGGTAGTCATCTAAGGGGGGGCGCAAAGTCTGCCCCATACATCGGATTAATAGTGAGGGAGGGGGGCGCAAGGTCTGCCGCATACATTGACTTAATAGGTAGGGAGGTGCTGCGACGAAACCTCGCCCCCCCCCCCCCCCCCCCCTAAAGGGGAGCCCTGCGCACGCCTATGCCCTTAAAACATGTAATATTGCGTGGCATAAGCATAGAATCGCACCAGGCGTCAAAACATGTGAACTGAGCAACGAGTGGGTGTTTTAAAGGCCCAACCATTACAAAGCGCTCACACATATTTAGTCATCATCAGCTGCAAAAGCATCAACAAGGTTAGCAGCTGCGTAGGTTCGCGTGTTGCCTAGTGTTACCGATATGTCTCCTTTGTTTTTCTTTGTTTGTATACATTTCTTTTCTTTACGAGAAGACAGCCTTTTGTCTGCTTTCATTTTCCGTAGCACTACTGATGCGTTGAGTTAGTCGGTTTCATAGAAAGTTTGATTACTACTTTTACATTTTTATTTATTTTGTTTATTGATTAATAACATCAACCATATCTGTTGAGGATTCTTAAGAAGGGAGTGTAAAAAGTAATACAGACAAATCTAATAAACAAGTTCATCAGGTGACACCATAATCGTTTAAAAACATGCATAATTTTTTTTTTCAAATTGACAAACGTCACTTGCATTACCACAAGTCTTGGTGACACATTCCAATGTTCAGTCATGGCTGAAAAAAAAGAGAATAACTAAACACATCACTGCGAGCCAAGTGAGGTCGTAAAACATGATTTTGGTTAACACAACTGTATCGTTTCCCAGGAAGTTTTTTGTAGTCATCTTTGTTAATTTTTAGTTGTCCATGCAGTATCCTAAAAAAAATGTTGGACTCGGTTCTCTTGCCTTCGTGCTTCTAATGCCTATATACTTTAATATAACGTACTTTCATACATTGATTTTTATTTTTATATACTATATACTTTAATGTACTGTACCTTGCTTTTACAGCATATTTTACGTTCGTGAGCTCATTTGGATCTTATGCACTAATCGATGTCTCAAATCGCAAAGTTCTCATTGTATCTTTACGTATGTACTTACTTACTATGCTGCCCTGCTTACCCATTGCCCCACGAGGGCTCGGTCAGGTACCAATAAGCCAAAAAAAAAAAAAAAGAAACTTACACGGTCCCTTATCCCTTCACTTAAGACAATTCGAAGGCGAAAGCCATCTCGTTCTTCGTCTTTTTCATCTGAGTCGACGTTCTGACCCTCCTTCCTGCCCCTGCGATATAGTTCTGAGCAGGGGCGGCGCCAGGATTTTTTTATTGGGTGGGCACCCACGACAATTCGGTTCTTTCAGGGGGGCAGGGAAGCGTGGAAGTTATGCGTTGTTTTGAATGTGCTTGCTCATAGGGGGGAGCGAAAAAATGGGGGGGGGGGGGGGGGCGAATTTTAGGGGAGCTATTGCCCCCCCCCCCCCCCCCCCCTTCCCACTGGCGCGGCCCCTGGTTCTGAGCCTAACATAGTTTTCCACTGCCTCACCGGCCGAAGGCATTGCAAGATCCCCTGGTTTTGCACTCCCTCTGTGATTGGTCTACCTTTGACCAATCGATGACGGCAGGTGATGACGTTGTCATGCGACGTCGTGTTGTGTGACGCCATAATGGGGTCATGATCACGTCAAAATGACGTCACAAGTTATGGCGACCTTTGACGTAATATGGCAACGTGATCACGTGACGATGTTTTTTTGCGTAACCCGAGTTGACACCGACGCGGAATCCGAGGCTTTCGGCTTAGTAACGAATAAAATGTGTTTACGAGGTGCATGATCCGACTAGTTGGTATTCCACGACATGTCCCCCGGGCGCGAGAACTTTTGGACGAGGCACAAAACGAAGGCGAAGAACCAGCACTTCTATACATATATGTCGCTTTAATTCGTTTTGACCCGCGCCCAAAGTTATCGCACTAAGATGACCCAGTACAATGTCTATATACGCAACGCGTTGAAAGTAAAATGACAGAAAAAAGACCATCGCCTCCCTCCGTCTTGACGTCTTCCGGCATGTTTTCTCGAGTTTTCCATAATAATCATATCTCCGTAACGCGGAGACGGCTCCTCGTCTCCGATTTCGATAAGAATCCGTCGTCGCCCCTCTATATTTTGCAACCTAGAAACGTCGACGGATGTTTATCGTCCTCTGCAAGCGCGGGTGCCCACGTACGCGGAACGCAGGCACCAAGCGTGGATCCGCGGTCGGTGAGGGGGGGGGGGGGGTGCTGTTGCGCGATGCACTCTTTATCGGCGGGTTCTGACACACGCTTTTGCGTGGCTCGACTCACAGTAACGGATACGTTGCAGTGACGCCTCAGATAAGCCGGGAGTGAGATAAAAAAAAATATAGCAGACGAACACAGATCTCAACGAGGGTAGCTCATTTTCACGCCCCCCTGATACGCCGTGTCGGTCGACGCTTGAACGTGTCCCGGACGTGCAAAAAAGGGTTTCCCGCCGGTACGTCCGCAGTTCTGTTAGTGAAACGTACACCTCGCACAACCTCACGGGTTATATAAACACAGAGGCTCAGGGTACTGTTACAGAAAGCCCAAGTTTGTAGATAAAGCAACTCTCCGACTGATTAGCTTTGTGCTCGATCAACAGTTCAGCAAGCTCAAGTGACTTGTTTGCGAGCCCGACTACTATCTGGTAAGTGAGCGACAGTGTGCCATTTTCACTGAAATGAACCTATACGTGTATGTAATTAGATTGATATAATTAGTTAGGTGTGAATGTTACTAATGAGGCGACTTGCCGATGATGAGTGCTTGGGCCACTTGACGGGGCATTTCTTTTGTCCATTGCTTGAGGTGGCCTCCCATAAAGTGCAAAGCTGTCAGAGTGGCTTAGTAAGCACGGCTTTGGCGCTGCTAATCTTGAGGACCTGGGTTCGGTTCCTATTGGAGGAGGAGAAAGGAAAGAAGTTCAACCAGACGCGCGACCATTTTGTTATGCTACTGAGGAAAGGGGACTGTAGGATTTAAAGGATGGAAGAAGTGGGGGAAATGCGTACATTTAGTGAGGCCGCGGGGGCTGAGCTTGCATGGGGGGTGAATAAAGCACTTGTACTTAAGTTTTGGGTGCATGGTGCACGTGACCGCAAGTGGTCAAATTTAATCCACATTCCCCCCGCTATGCCCTTCTTCGCATCGTGGTTTTGGCGCGTAAGAATCCAAAATTATTTTTTTTTATTCCTCAAAGTAAAGACAGATAACGACTGTTATGACTTACACATATATTATCGTTTATTTGTCTAACACCTGTAACAAAAGGGTGCCCACGTAATTTATGGTAACGATAAACATCCTGGAAGTGGCGATTTTATTCGCGCAACTTCCACTCTTAGTGTGATCACTATAAATGTCGTAGTAAGACAACTCCAACACAAGCCTCAGCTATTCCGCATCAATCATCGGTTGATAGATGAAATATGGAAACGTTCTGTCCCAGACAGTTGAGATCGTTTACAATAAACGGAAATATATCTGTAACTCTTTAGTTAACCATATACTTTACATTGCTCTTGTTAAAGAACTCAATGAAGAACATCCGTGTGCACATTGTATACTCTGGTGGCTATTTTCTGAACATACGGGAATAATACAGAGAGAATAAGATGGGATGTGCGTATGGGACAGGCCCGTAGCCAGAAATTTTTTTTCGGGGGCGGCCCACCTGTTGAAAACCTTGAAAACCTATTTTAGTTATTTATTCTCGGTAAAACACCCCCTCCACCCGAATTTCGGAGGGGGAGCTTGCCCCCCCTCCCCCCATGGCTACGGGCCTGGTGTGGGAAGGGGGGTGCGGGCGAGTGACAAGTGTTACAAAGCATGTATGTAGCTTCCACATTGAAGCCGATGAAATGCGTGCATTCCTCTGCATACTGTACATTCACAACTATGGGTGCTGTTCCCATAATCCTGCAGCAAGAACCAGCCCATAATTAGTAGAGTACGTCGAATGAGAAAAAAGAGAAGGCTTTCGCCTTCGACTCGTCTTAGGCGAATGCGTAAGGAACACTGCGCCTTTCTCCTCACTATTGACTAAACATTCCTAGAGGTACAAATGTATCAATGGCGTTCTGTACTTCGAACGTACTCATAAAAAGACCATCATTGTTTGCCGAACGACCTTGGCACGGTGGAGACTTCCGATAGGCGAAGCAGTGCCCACGAACGTGCCCCGTATCAGTGTTATCCCCAAGTAGATGTCCTGCACGGACTACAACTCTTCAAGAGCCCACTTCATGACAGTACCGACGGCGAGGCGCCCTTCCCTCGACCGGCACAAAAACAAAAGACCCTCTCGAGGTTACTGCATCATGCAACCCTTGCACAATGTCCGGTGTCAACGTCCATACTCAATGTATTTTCACGGCATTCTGATGTTATCGCACTAATCAATGAAATAAACAGAAATGATCATTCGCGCTAATCGACGACTGTTCAGCCGGATGAATGATACACCGGTTACGCCATACGTCCGCTTCGAGAAGACAAGTGCACTTGCACCGCTTTTGACATCTTTGGTTGACACCTTTGGTTGACACTTGGGCACTGTTTGTGACCTTGTTTGACATTTTAGCACCTTGGTTGTCACATTGGTTGACACCTGACACCTTGGTTGTCATTTTCGAACAGCGCTGCACGAATGCAGTAAAAAAAAAAGGACACAAGGACGATTGCTGACTGCCAACTGAAGGTTTATTGTATCGTTCACGCACGTGCACCTTATGACAAACCGAGGGAAAGAGTTGAGCGGGTGTCTGCTTTAGGTATCATTGGCTTCGCATGCGTTGGAGGGCTAAAAAAATTTCGAAGATGGCAAAGAAAAATATTGGCGAAAATCGCAAGTTCGTACCGACTATAGGACGATATTTACGGAGCTAGTTGGCTCATAGCTACCGCTGGTTCGAGTAGTTGTTAATTTTTAGTGGTATCAGTTGTTTTGAATTGTTCCAAACTTTCAGTTGTTAGTACAGCGACGTCCTCGTCTGTCCTCTATTTATCCCTAGTTCTCAGTTAATCTGCTCGAGCCAGCGTAGTACCATAGCTCACTGCACATGCCCGTTTAAGTACTCTAATTATTGCACCAGGGTGTCCGAAGGTGCTAGCATCTAGCACTAAGATACTAAGGGTACGCTCAAAACAGATAAAGGTGTCGGATGGATTGACGGGGTCGCTCGAAACCTTCACTTCAGCCGTTTCTAGGAGAAAATCGTGCACTCTAATGTCATCGCGATGTTATCGGAGGTCGTTATGTAGTACGTTGGGTCCCAACGGCGTTTACCCCTTTGCGGTAATCGGCGCCGGCACCTCACCTCCGCGAACACTTCGAATTCAAGGGCCTCGGCGATTGCACGCTTCCGCCTTCGAGATGACCCCGATGCCTCCTTATGATGAGCTGGGCTTTATTTACTTCTTCTAGCTCCTGTGCTGACACAAGCCACGTTCACCTTTCGATGACAACTGCTTTTGAAGTGTTTGCTCGCTCGACAAACGATGCCTGTTTGCAGGGGCAAAAGCTTGAAATGCGGAGACAAGCTACATAGTACTTAGAAACCGGATCCAGTGATGTTTTCGAGAACAACATCCGGCAGCGCAGAAGAGTAAGGCGAGAATGGGACTAACACAAAAGAAAGTGATTGATTGATTGATTGATTGATTGATTGATTGATTGATTGATTGATTGATTGATTGATTGATTGAGTGAGTGAGTGAGTGAGTGAGTGAGTGAGTGAGTGAGTGAGTGAGTGAGTGAGTGAGTGAGTGAGTGAGTGAGTGAGTGAGTGAGTGAGTGAGTGAGTGAGTGAGTGAGTGAGTGAGTGAGTGGTGGTGGTGAGTGAGTAATCGATTGACTTACTGCCTCAACGTCCGTCAATCTGTAGACATTCTTGAAAATGTGCTTGTTACAGACAGTTGTGTGTGATCATCTTACATGTTCGAGTGAATGACCTTCACTTGAAAAATGGAGCGCTCGGATATGACACGGTAGCGTGCGTAACGTGACATGCAGCGCATAACGCCGGATCGTCCGGACGCTGTAGCGGGATTGTGCTCGCATGTTAGGTTTTAGAGAAGTTTGAAAAAAAAAAACATAAAGCTTGAGAACGAGACAAAAAGTAGTGTAGATGAAGGATGGGATAAGTGCCAATCATTGTGTCGAAGGCATTGTTCAAGTCGTGGTGTATAGGAGACAAAAATATTTCCCAACGTCGGCCCAACATACCCTAAGTCCCATAAATATTCCTCATTGCTGAACGAGCGACTGGTCATAAAAAAAAAAAGCAAAATGCACTACTTTGATACAACTTCAAAAGGGACAAAAATATATTGCAGCCTGATTCCTTAAGAAGTCCGGAAACGCAAAGTGGATTGTATACAACGTTCTGAGAAGATAGTGTAGTTCCTTGTTGTGCCACCAATAGAACAGGTCTAAAGCGCTAATGGAAACCGCATTTATAGCTCACTTGTATTTGATACATTCGTAATGGTACAAGGGCCTTCCATAAAAAGTCAAATGAGGTCCGTCATCGAGTATTGGTTATAACCTACGGCTGAATCAGGCAATGCTAAAGCACTCACACTCGACGATGGAGCGACATTTTTTATGCATAAAAAGCAAGAAACGTCGTTAGATTGGCAGGTTTCTATTCACCGACAGCTTTAGCAAACAGCTTACGGAAGTTTAGCACTAATATTAATAACATCAGGAGTTTTACTTGCCAAAACCAGGATATGGTTATGAGGCACCCCGTAGCGGACGGCTCCGGGAATTCTGACCATCTGGTGTTCTTAAACGTGCACTGACATCGAACAGGACACGGGCTTGAACCATATCTCCTCCATCGAAACGCGAACTCCGCGACCCGTATGGAACCCATGACTTTCGGATCAGCAGGCGAGCACCGTAGCCACAGTACCGCCGAGGCGGACAAGCTTAGCACATCTGCGGCCCTTCTGTCAGTGTGATTGTTTTGTTTTAATGAGGAAGTTCTGATCAGTTGATATTTGAAGTTTACATATTTCTGCTAAAAAACTGATGTAAGACGAAAAGGCTGGTAGGCCCAGTAAAAGCACCTTTACTGGGTGCATTCAGTCGCATATACATAATGAATGCCGTTCTACCAAGCTCACACACACTCAACGAGTTACGGGCACTGATAAAGCGAGTGCATGGTCACTTTGCGAAATTTTTGGCCGCGATTGTCCTGCAAGTCTGTAACAACAATAAATGCAACGCGCTGTAACATTTATCGCCTGATAAGGATAAAGCTCGCCAATGTCAAGGGCTTCGCGAGGAAACAAAAGCCGAAGGCCTGTCATGCCTTATCTCCTCTGCGATCCTCGCTTATTTTATGCATTTTGTCTGGTAGTAGCTGTACGTTGTGTCGTGCAAGCTTCAATTAATTGTTGGGATTCTACGCGCCAAAACCACGACATGATAATGAGGGACGCCATAGTTCAGGGCTCCGGAAATTTTTTTTCGACCAGCTGAGGTTCTTTAACGTGCACCTAAATCCAAGTAGACGGGCCTCGAGCATTTCGCTTTAATTTTTTTCGACCAGCTGGGTTTTTTTGACGTGCACCTAAATCTAAGTACACGGGCCTCGAGCATTTCGCTTTAAGGAACCCCATGTTGTCGTAATTACCACAGCTCTTCCCTAAAGCATGCCTCATAATCATGTCGTGGTTTTGTCGCGTAAATCCTCACAAATTGTTGTTGTTTGTTCCCTGTTATGAGTGAGTGAGGTGAGAAAAAAAAGCAATTTTTTTTTCATCCAACAATGGGAACCCGGCGAAGCGTCTCTAGGGAACAGAATAGCGGCCCCAAGTGCATGTTTCAGAATAACATTCCAAGAAAACTTTACTGCGTAAACACGGACACAAGGGTTCACAGTGAACAAGACACAAAGGACACAATGAAATCATGCGCGTGTTTTATTTCGCGTCGTAGGGTGTTCTCGAAATATGAACCTTCACAAGTTAGCTCAAACCAAGACCTTGCTTGAGTCTTATATGTGACCAGAAAATCCCTGGCTATGAACTTTTGAAGAGAGACTCCGACTTACTGGGAAACGTTTGTTAAAGGAGTACTGACACGAATTTTAAATATTTTCGGATTGTTGCTCTAAATAAAAACGTGGGTGTCGAGAACCCCAAAAAGAGTGTCGCGGTGCATGGGAATGCATCGAATATATTTTTATTACCGCTACCTTAAAACAGCAATTTCGGTTTCGGTATCGAGAGGGTGGCTTCGCAGTGACGTATCAAGTCTGCTCTGGCGTCACGGGAAGACTGCAACTCGCGACATACTAGCAACAGTTGCCTGTTTGCTGTCAGTCGCACGTGGTTCACGTAAACAACGATGAGTGCATTGTCGTCCAGTGACTCTGAGAATGATTTCTGCGACTTAGGCTGCATGCAGGACGCAAATTTCGCGAACCCAGTGAGCTGAGTTGATTCGTCATGATAATGTCCATTGCGGTGGGGCTGGCTTGCAGATGCTGGGTGACGAACTTTAAAATCAATGTATTATATTTTGTACGCGTTGTGTAGCTCCGGTGTGTGGAGAGCGATGACAGTGCACACTATGGAAACGATAGAGTCCCCTTTTGGGGTGCCTCAGAATGGTGTCAGTACTCCTTTAACACAGCAGGAGACGTGCATTCGAGATACATTTACGAAGCACTCAAGCCGCGATAAATTTGACAATAGTGTGAGTTACGCGATAACTGCAGCTGGGGAAGCTGTGAGACGAAAGACGCGGTACATTTTTCGCTGACGCGATTTCCATGCAGATCACATGATCCGCTCGCTACAATAGCCAACCCCCCTCCCCCCCTTCTGAACTCGTGATGCGCCCTCCCCTTCCCCCTCCGTTATCGCGATAGAAACACACTTCACGATACGCAAGTGTCGTGCTGTAATCTAGTGGCGTACGTGGTCTCTTAAGTGTGAGCGAATATGCATCGTCAGCTATGTAGAGTTACTCGGAAAAGTGTACGGACCACGCGGGCGTGTGGCCAAGAGTCTCGTCGCGACATTTCCACTTAGTAAGCGGCTATCGACCAGCAGTATACTACGCCCAAGGCGCCTCCCTCGCTTTAATCGATGGCCTCGGTATTCTCCCGCTGGGCAAGAATATTTTTCAACTTTCACTTTTCAACACGACGCGCTCTTCAGCAGCCGTGGCTACGAGCTTCTGTCGCGAGAGCAGTCTGTCAGCAAAACTGTTATCAGTCGCAATCTTTCTCGCAAAGTGATATCTACCCAACGGCACACCGTTCGAAGCACGCCGCTTTGATTCTGCTCTCAAGCGTGAGGCTCATACCGCAGATAAGCGCTTCGCGTGAGAACAACGAACTAACATTGTTCTTCGTGGCAGTAGAAAATTCATATGCCAGTGACACGGCCGCTACATAAAAAAATTACACCATCTCCCGCTAAAGGGAACCATGTGTAGATGTGAAGCAGCGGGCGCTAACGCTTAAGGCTGGTTCACACCGAAGGCGGAGCGGCAAAGCGGGCTTTTCGAAGCGGCGAGGCGGCTAGTGCGCGCACCTGTTCAGACCGCACACCGCATTTGGCTGCCCGCGCGGCCGAGGAGGCGGAGCATCGCGCGCGTGTCGCTATCACGTGGCACTGCTTCTCCCAAAGATACACCAGCTCCACCGCCACGCCACCGCCGCAGCGCGTTCTGATTGGCTGCGGCAAAGCGGCGACCTTGGGCGGGCAGCAAAAAATTGGTCCGGGAGCAATCGGACGTGCCGCCTCGTTTTCCGCCCGCTTTCGCCGCCTGGAGAGGAGGTTTTCCCCGCTTTCCGCCTTGCCGCTTGGCCGCTTTGGCCACCCCGCTTTCGGTGTGAATGAGCCTTTACACTGGCGGCGGCGTTGACGCTGGCGCTCATCGCAGCGTTGCGCAGGAGAGAAAACTGGGGAGGCGCAAAGCACGCAGTGATGGAGCGGTGTTTCCTACTGGAACATGCCAATCGCTGCTAATGGGCAATGAGAGACAGAAGACTCCGACTGGACACAGAGACCCGCAGTCCGCTTTTAGTTAACGCGCACGCTGCGAATTTTAAATGCGAATGCATTTCTTAGTCGGGCTATGTCAGGCGCATCCGGCGGCGTCCGCGGAGGAGGAGGAGGAGGATAGGTTGAGGAGGTGTCCGCGCGCCGGCAGGTGTATCTCTCCGCTCTCACTCCCTCTCCCATAGCAACAGCTGCGGGCGAGCGCGCTTATCCTCGCCCCTAGCAACCGGAGCATGTGGTGCGAAAGAGTGTAGGAGAGGGTAGGTGCAGTGCTTTGCCGCTCCTTCTCTCGCCGTTCGCTCTCTCTCCTCCCTGCGCCCCACTCTCCCGTCCGCTCGCGCCTCACTATCGACCGTTCGCTGGCTGGGCGCCTCTCAAGGCGATGGCAGAAGTCGGTGTCGGCCAGGGGCGTAGCCAGAAATTTTTTTTCGGGGGGGGGGCACCACCTTGATTTCGGGGGGTGCACCTCCTTGAAATGGTCATTTTTCCCTATCTATGCCATGGCGAAAAAAAATTTCGGGGGGGGGGCACGTGCCCGGTGTGCCACCCCCTGGCTACGCCACTGGTGTCGGCGCAAGAAATGCATTCGCATTTCCTCACGATTCCCTTCGTGGAGGTGGGGGCATTTTTTTTTTATGTAGCGGCCGTGCCAGTGAATACCAAGAACACCCGTTTCCGGCCAAGCACTGTTATGTACGGTAGATGGCGCACCGCTAGGTAGCGTGGACAGGCCACTTTGCACGCGCTCGCATGATCTGCAAGCGTTTTCGGTTGACTGTACAAGGTGAATCAGTACAGCGTAGCACACTGGTTAGGAGTACTTCCATATCGCACGCCCCCCGTTGTGTATGGATAATGGCTGCAACAATTAACGCGAGAAACGCCACGTACGCCGAACCTAGATGCACTGCTCTTATTACAAAAAATAGACAACTGAGTCACTGAAATGACGTTAAAAACCATGATGGTGTTATAACCGCTCAAAGGTGTTCCCGAACATTGCCAATCATTTAGCCCTAATTTATTCAACAACACAGCCAACATAAGCCGTCAATAGCTAACAGTAGTCAACACTAGCCCATTACCGAACTTGTTGACCATCGGGATGGGTGAGCCGTTTGATGCTGTAATTTGATTTATTCTTTTTCCGAGGGGACGTAGTCCTTGGGCGGGCGTCTCTTTCTAACCGGTCTATATTGCAGCAATTCAGATTTTTCGGCCGGGAAGGTGAGTCCCGTGCCCACGAGGTAGTCTTCCACGCATCCTATGGCCTCCTGTAAGCTTTCCTCGATCACTCCGTCGCTGCCCATAGTCGTCCAGATCGTAATATCATCCGCGTATAGCGTGTCGTGCAGTCCCTCGATTTGATGCAATCGTTCGGCAGTAGCACGGAAAGTCGAGCTAGTTGGTAGGAATGCATATTTGAATAGCGCAAAAAAGACACAGGGACACAGGCGAGAAAGACGATACAGGCGCTAACTTTCAACTGACGTTTATTCGGAAAGACAAAGATGTTATATGTATATATGTATATATATGTGTTGTCTTTCCGAATAAACGTCAGTTGAAAGTTAGCGCCTGTATCGTCTTTCTCGCCTGTGTCCCTGTGTCTTTTTTGCGCTATTCATATGTAATCGTTCGGGTAAGCAGGACGAGATTGAAGAGCATCGGCGAGATCACCGATCCCTGTGGGGTGCCCGAGCTCCCGATATTGATTTGACCTGATTTTAGTTTTCCCGCTCGCATACGTGCGTTTCTTCCCATGAGGAAGTCTCGGACGTAGTTTTACGTTCCCAGTCCGAGATTCAGGTTGCCCATTTATCGCAATATGGCGTCGTGGCGAACGTTATCGAAGACCTTCTTCAGGTCCAGGCCGAGGATGGCTCTCGTCGAGCGCCTAGGATTTTCCATGATTTGATGTTTCAATTGCAGAAGGGCGTCCTGAGTGGAGAGATGTCTTCTGAACCCAATCATTGTGTGCGGTAATAGAACGTTGCCCTCGAGGTAATCCATGAGTCTATTGAGAAACGCATGCTCCATCAACTTGCCTACACAAGACGTGAGGGAGATAGGGCGCAGGTTCTCCAGCTGTAATTTCTTGCCGAGTTTTGGTATAAGTATTACCTGTGCTTCTTTCCATTGCTAGGGTAGCTTGCCAGGCGCCCAACACTCGTTGATGTATTCTGTGAGTTTCTCTATCTATCTGTAATCGAGATTGAGCAGTGCCCTGTTGGATATTCGATCGAGGCCGGGGGCCGACTTGGTGTTGAGTTTGACGAGGGCCGTCTCGATTTCGGCAATGGAGGATTCCGAGTCTAAGATGGCGTTGCTTTCTCCCGTGTAGTCCGGATGTACTTGCGTGTAGTCCGGATGTACTCCCGTGTAATCCGGATGTACAGTCGTCAGCAAGCTTAACACGAACGCTCCGACGCGTGACCTGGACTACTTTGACTGATGCCAGCCGCGAAGCGCTTGGCGCTGTTGCCGAGATAATACCTCGGTATGCTTGGATAGTATGTCGGCATGTATGGGTAACATATCTCGGCAACAGAACCCAAAGCTACGCGGCGCTAGCGTCAATCAAACTGTTTCAGGACACCCCGCTGAGCGTTCGTGTTAAGTTTGCTGACGACTGTACGTGTAGTCCGGATGTACTACGGGAAGCGGAACCGAGTTCCGCTTCCCGTAGGAGATCTTGCTCCGTTCCCCCCGTAAGCGTGTATGATTTGGCGTATGCCTTGCCTCTGTGTGGTCTTGATGTAGGCGGGATCTATGAGGTACCGCAGTATCTGCCACGTGCGACTCGTCTTGAGTTGATCGTCCATCTCCTCGCATTTCTCTTCCCATAGTTGTTGTTGCAGGTTAAGCGCTTCCTTTTCTATTTCTTTTGTTGAGCTGCGCTATGCGTTTTCGCAGTCTCCTATTGTGTCTCTGTTGTTTCCAACGGCGCTGCAGCTGGGTTTTAGCTTCCCACATCTGCAGTGACCGGGTGTCCCGAGCCCAGCTGTCGACGGCATCGTTTGCGTCACGCGCTCAATCTCCCGCCGTAGTTTGTCGGTCCATTGTTCTATATCTTTGATGTCTTCAACTTGCTGCTTGTCTCGATTTTTTCGTAGGTTATAGTTAGTGATCTTCATTTGGTGCCCTGATTGTGTTCCTGTGGGCCGCCTTCTGCTTCTGTGGGGATAATGCAGTGATCACTACCCAAGTCTTTCATGGTGTTCGTCCAAGTCACTCTGCATGTATTACACATAAAAGTAAGATCCGGCGTGGTGTCGGTGCTGACGCTGTTGCCCTGTCTTGTTGGTGCCGCTGGGTCAGTGGCCAGCTCGAGGCCAGCGTGTTGCGCAGTTGCCCACCAATGCCTGCCTTTCGGATGATCGTGTTTGTAACCCCACACCGTGTGCACCGCGTTGAAGTTGCCCCCAATTAAGAGTTGTTGCCCCTGGGCGATATCGAGTGCTCGTTTGAAAAGGACGTGGAAGCGGTGCTTGTGGCATTCGGGACTGCTGTAGACGTTGAGTACGAAGATGCTGTCGGGCGTCTTGCGCGGTGGAATTAGTTCTACGTTTTCAACATCCTTGACTTGGGTGTCGCGCTCGATAGCCGTGAGCTCTCGCTTGACCAGCGTGGTGACGTTTGGTTTCTCCGCCTTGCCTGTTATAGGCTATTACCCTGAAAGTTTGGCGGGGCCGTTTGTTTCCTGCCGTATGATGACGTCTGGGCGTTCGGGGATCATTTTCAGGTATTGTAAGTGTGCTCGTTTGTTTTGGTAACTTCTGCAGTTCCACTGCCATATCGTGTGTTTTTGTTTCGCAGAGTGTCGGGCCATGTCTATGTGGTGCTACACATGTGGCGCCGCTTCGCTACGCGACGTCACCAGCGCCCTGTTGGCAGCTTCTAATCTGGACAATGTGAGGTTAATGCTCACCAAGCTCTGCTGGATGGTACGCGTGATGGTCGCGTTGATAGTTTCTTCGAGACTGCTTAAGCGAGCCTCGAGTGCTTCCAGTCGGCATCACGTATTGCTGCGCGCGTACGCTTGAGACGTACTGCCTTTGTAAGGGTGGTAGCGGGTCTACGTTTGGTATCGGAGCCTTCAACCTCATCGTCCTCTATCAGTTCTTCTTGTGTATACTGCATTGCCTGTGTATCAGTCTCGCTGTTCGCGGCAGACTGGAGTTGCTGTATGAGTTCGTCCTTTGCGCGAATCTGTGCCTGCTTGCGTTCTATTTTCTTTTGCATCGTATTTATCACCTGTGTTAATTGAGTTATCTCCGTCTCTACCTTAGTGTGTATTTTGCCACCAGCCTACGCGGTTGGTGCGCGTTTCCCCCTTGACCGCATCTGCAAGGCTCACCGAATCAGTGGTCTTGGCATCCCTCGTTGGGGTCCCTCCAGGTGTGCGGCTGCGAGCCCGGCGTTGCCGCTGCTTCCGGGGCCCCGGTGAGCGGCTCCGAGATCGGGAGTGGCTTTGACTGGGGGTCCTGGATCTTGAACGGGGTTTGCCGGCGGGATCGGTGTTGGTAGCGGCCTCAGCCTCCTCGGCGGCCCTGCGTCGTTCCCATTGCCTCTACGTCACGACGTAGGGGGGTCTTGTACCTTGCGTGGCAGTTGCGATCCGCCGTCACTGTGTGTGCCCCTGCACAGCTTGCAACGGGGGGGAGCACTGGTGTTCGGGGCCTGCATTAGGGGCGTCACAACCGCGACACACTTTGTCATGAGGATTTGGGCACACGTCCAAGCGGTGACTAAGTATCCCGCAGCAGTGGCATATGTCAACTTGCTTGCGATACAGGGTGCAGCGAAGGAGCGCGCAGCCGTACCAGACGTAGGTGGGCACTCGCGGTCCTTCAAACGCCCCGATGACGGTCGTGGTGTTACTGAGCCGTTTGGCTGCCACGGCGTGAGGGTTGCATGTGTGAATGATGTTGGTGTGAATGGACCTGGCGTCCTCCTCCAACGGGATGCCCTTGATTATTCCCTTCACCGTGTAGTCAGGGGCCGTCGCGTAGGCACTGACCTCGTGGCGGCGGTTGCCGATGGTGATGTCTTGTAATTGTCTGTACTTAGAGGCGTGAGTAACGTGGGGTGTGCTCACGACTATGATGTTTTGGCGTTTGTTGGCGCACGCCGTGTCATCCCCTGCTTCATGCGCCGGTACGTTGGCCGCCCGGTATAAATGGCCGATGCGAGGCGCACGGTGCCGGTGGTGGCCACGTCGAGGCCTCCTCGTGGTCGTATCACGATCTTGAAATCGCTTCGTGGGAGTAGTGGCATTTTGCTGTTCCTGATGACTTGCTGCTTGACGTTACGCTGTTGCTGACGCGAACGCTGTCGGTTGCTGTTCTGGGTGTTGCTTTGCGCGTTCGCGCGCGGTTAACTTGGGTCTTGGATCTGATGGTGCACCAATCCGTGCCCCCCAGAAACTCTTCGGGGGAGATTTCCTCCCCGTTCACTTGGACTTCCATCGTTGATGGGCGAAGCGAGCGTCCGCGTCAGAGGAAGCGCTCAGCGAGTCTCCTCGGGTGGCAGGCTAGCGTTAGCGTCGGGCCGGTCGAGCGCATGTCAAAAACCTCTCGAATTCGACAAAGAAGTCGCGTCCCACATTGAAGTTCGATGTCAGTAGAATGCTGATGACTTTCCGCAGGCGCTGTTGTAAAATTCATAGGTTGAATAACCGAAAATCACTGGCAAATTGTTCGTGGAAGAAGGAGCCGACGTGATATGCGCCCGCTCCCTTTGGGGACCCTTGCTCCATGAGACTAACAAAGCTTTCGCCTTAAAAAGTGCTGAACTTCCACTTCGCGATGTCACAAAGAGTACGTTTTCAAATGTCAAACATGTTGATTCCTTGCATTCTTTGTACCGCAGGCCTAGTCAAGAAGCCACACTACCCCGAAGCCCTTCGAGATTGCCCACTGGGACACCTGCCAAGGCAAGCAGAGCGTCATTGCCGGCGGAGAGGGTGATGGACAATATGTCGGCAACTCCTTCTCGAGAGCGCCACTTCACGTGAGCCGTCAAACAGAACTGAAGTGCCATACGCGGTTGTCACACGCTTCATATCGCGTTCCTTCCCAGCGAGCCACTTGCCCAGTTTCAGGGCTGAACAGGGAAACTGACACACTGTTCTTCGAAGAAAAGGAAGACTGAGTACTATACCGTATTCTTGGTCGATTCGCTAGTGCGTGTCTGAGCCACGAGCGCACAAGGCTCGACTATTGCTTACGTGGGACTTCTAAAGGGCCACGTACCTTGTTCCGTAAAGAAAATAAATTTAAAATCACCACACATACGGATAAGCGTTCTGTCTTGCACATATTATAGTGTTTGACGGAAGAAAAGGAAAACAAAGACCAAAATTACTCTGTTAATCGATTCAACCCGCCTAAATCTACAATTTGCTTGAGTTCTCCAAACAAGCCGCCGTGCCAAGTGCTACCGTTGCTCCACAATTTCTGCTTCTCGCCGTCTTGCCCGCCGCAACTCGCGAAAACACACAGCAAAGATGACGTCCACCGCATCGTCCACGCATCCGGTCGCAGTGAAGGTCTTCATGGCTCTCGTGAAGTTCGTCTCTGTCGTCTACGACCTCGTCACCTTTCCTGTCTACTTTGTCGTCCAGCAGCCCTGGGTGTACTGGAAGAGAAAGAGCGTATGCTACGCCAAGCCCGTCGTGGAGGGAGACCCGTCGTCACCCTACCGCCGCTTGAACAACAACTCCATCTCCAGTATGGAGGGCGTCAAGACCTTGGACGAACTGGCCCGAACGGCGATCCGGCTGTACTCCCAGAGGCCTGCCGTGGGCGTCCGACCAGTCCTGGGCCACAACGAGGAGAAGCAGCCCAGCGGCAAGGTCTTCCGGAAGCTCGTCCTGGGAGAGTACGAGTGGAAGACGTACCAGGAGTTCGACGACCAGATCGACCTGACGGCGCGCGGCCTGCACGCGGTGGGTGCCAGACCGCGTCAGAACCTGGTCATCTTGGCCGAGACGCGCGTCGAGTGGCTGCTGACGGCGCAGGCATGCTTTCGCACAAACGTTCCGCTCGTGACGCTATACGTGACGCTCACAAACGAGGGCATCGTCAGCGCCATCAACGAGACCGAGGCGACGCACCTGGTCACGTCCGCCGACCTTCTGCCGCGCGTTCTCAGTGTGGTGAACAAGATGCCTTCGCTGACGCACATTGTGTGCATGGAGAACGCCGACTCCAAGCCGTTAGAGCAAACGACCGAAGGACCGCAGGTCAGTACTTGAAACGCTCACGCGTTTCCTTTTTTATAGTGGCACTAGCAACCAGTGGCACTTAAAGTCA
>JALIZH010018245.1:0-12523 GCA_030522465.1 Rhipicephalus appendiculatus | reverse complement strand
TCAAGTAATTTGCTCGGCTGCCAGAAATGGGAAATGTTTCGTTTGACCGAGTTTCAGCTAAAGCCCTCTATCGGTTTTTAAGTAGCGAAATATTCTTTGAGTGCTGCAATCGCATCGCCTTAGTAGCAATGATATACGGACAACATGACAATTCCCGGAAAACGGAACAGCTGATGCGACTGGTATCACCAAGAAAAAAGTAGCCATGCATATCGTTGATATTGCGTATAGAGCATGCGCTCAATGGGTAATTTGCCACCAGCAGATTATATCTATCTATACCATTTTTATTCCTAATATGGCGATTGCAATGCTGTACGTAGGATTCTACCACCACGTGCGTTATCTTGCTCCAAATCTGTAGTGAGTCTGGGGCATAAAGCAAACTTTTGCTTTACAAAGACGTGCATAAGAGTTATTGTTCATTGTAACTGTTCCAGTTATTTTAGTGACTTATACTTTGTGCAAAGAGGGGGGATATTGAAATAAGCCGAGGTGCCAAATAGGGTGAGCAAAACGGCTAGTCATCAATAAAAGAAACAAAGGGAGATGGTGTCGTGTCGTTCTTTCCGCGTCAAGGCGGCAAAAGGTGGGGTGCATTCCGCTGAGCTCAGCCCAACCCCCCGCAGGGCCGTCTGCGTGAGCAGGCGTTTGGTGAGGGCGTCACCACGGACCAGAGGCAACGGGGGGGTTCGACCCCCCTCCCACGCGCCGCTGTGCGTAGCTCTGCCGTGCCCGGGGAAAAAGGGATCCGGGTGGTTGAGCCGACGCCGGGCGTTTGGACCTTAAGGCCCTCCGGCAGAGGCAACAGAACCCTTTGGCCCCGGCTTCAAATAGACGGCAACCCTGGGCTGACCGACCCAGGGTAAATCGGCGGTCACCTTTTCCTATCCCTCTCTCTGACCTTTCACTATGCTATCTTCTTTCCTCAATATGTACTGATAGCCTAGTTGCTGAGCCATGATTTTCGAAGAAGTAGCGCACTAAAGGACACAAATACGCACATAAAAAGACGCAAACACAAGCGCTGTACTGCAACTGACGATTTATTGTCGAAAGACCCGGCCTATCTGGGAGAACACGCATATGCGCACTGACAGCAGCGAATACGATAAGGACAAAAAAAAAAAAGGCCAGAAAAAACCGCACAAATAAAAGCACAACAAAAAACACGTTGTTCTGATAAAAAAAATTGCAACACATCTTGTCGTTATACACCAAGGTATCGGCGCGCTCTTTCAGAGAATGATACCGAGGGGCAACGTTTGCGCAAGGAACGCAGGAACGAAACGAGAGAAGTAATCGAGGCAATAGAAATTGACAAATTGAAAAACAAATGTGTCAGTTGCCCCTCGATATCATTCTCTGAAAACGCGCGTCCTGTGTCCAGCGCTCTTTGTTCCAGTCCAAAATCATGTACCAACCAGCCCAGTTAGGTGCTCTCTTGACGAGCCATACAATGAACCTTTAGTCTTAGCTGAGCTACAGGCATCGCTAAACTGCTGCAATGACTCCGCCGCAGGCTCTGATCGTGTAGTATGTGAAATGTTAAAACACCTGCCCTCTGAAACTCAAAAATCCCTTTTTTCCCAGCATAATGCTGTTTGGTTTAGAGCTGTGCACAGGCCGAATTTTACAGCCTGAGCACGGCCTGGGCCAACTGACTGCGTCGAAGACCCGCCCGAGCCCGACGCTAGAGGGCTGCGAGCCCGCCCGGCCCGGCCCAACGTACAAAATAAAAGTCCGGGCATGGCCCGGTGCGGCCTGACATTATGAAGGTTTGCTGCGGAGACAAGATGTCGTTTTCCGATAATGTGGCATTTCATTCAACATATCAAAGTGAAACGAAAGCAAACGACACACGACAGTCACTATATGCAAGGATTACAAGGTGTGTAAAAATAAGCTGTCCAATGATTCGGGCTTCAATGAAGTGCGGTGCTCCTGCGTCACACATCCCGCCCAATTGAAGGTTCGTTCGCTGCTCGCACTGGTAGCTGGAGTTGCAAATATATTTTTCGGAAGCATAGCAAGCTTAGAATATTTAGACCGTTTGTTCTTCCAGAAGTTTATTAACTCAGATGTAGGTGAGGGGATTATTCCGCGTATAGATAATCACAGAGCTCATCTTGTGTGTCTTCACCCTTTCCCCTTGCTTTAAAGTGGCTAAGGGAAAGGAGAACCGAGAAAGGGGATCAGGGGCGGCTGCGGAGAAGGCGCTACGTGGTGGAAAACAGTTCCAGCACGTCTATATCTTGGGCTTGATAGGGGCTTTCCATCTTTCCAAAAAAAAAAATTAACGCGATATCCACGAAGTGAATGATGATCATTGGGCGAAGCTCCGGAGGTAATCTGGTAAACCGTAAATCCTCGTAAATTTTGCCCACTCGATCATCATACAAAGACCTGGCACACAAACGCGGGGGTATGATGTGATTATACATACAGTATATACACAATGTTTCATTATTTACATATCGATAAAGTATATACACAATGTTTTATTATTTACATATGGCGTAGATGATGATTTTGTTCAAGAGTTCTGCGGACCACAAGGAGGGGGTTCCCCTGATTTTGTTTTCCTCATATATGACGTTAAGCTCAGGGGGAACGTTTGTTGTCGGCGTTGCCGTTTTGCCTTTCGAGGGCGAGAGCGCGTTCACGATCGTTTTCAGCCATGGCAGAAAGAGATTGTGTGGTCTGCAACGCGCTTATACTTCATGGTCATCAGCGTCATCGTCATCATTATCACGTGTAGTGGGTACATTCCACTATACTGGAACGCGCTTATTCTTCATGGTCATAAGTCGTCATCGTCATCTTTATCACGTGGAGTGGATACATCCCACTATACGTGGCTACGCACTACTACTACATACTACAGAGGAGGGACAGACCCACACCCTAAGGAGCTTCGCCCCTAAAAATGCAGCCCGACCCCGGCCCGGGCACGAGATGAGAAGACGTCAAGGCCGGCCCTGAAACCGGCCCGCGGGCCAGGGCCAGGCTCGGGTTTTCGGACTACCCGAAGCCCGTGCACACCTCTGGATTGGTTTTCCGGCGAGATTCCCTTTGCCTGGAAAGAAGCAATTGTTATTCCGATTCGAGAGCAAGGCAAGGATCCACCCTCCGTTACCAGTTACAGGCCCATCGCACAAACAAGCTGTCTTTGTAAACTTTTCGAAAAGACGGTAAACCACCGACTAATACACTTCCTTGAAACAATCTACTGGACCAATACCAGTGCTTGTTTCGAGAGGCTAAATCCACCACTGACCACGTTGTACGTATCGAGGCACAGATTCATGACGCTTTCGTCCATAACCAGTTATTTCTTTCTGTGTTCCTAGATATGGAAAATGCTTATGACACCACATGGCGCTTTGGCATACTGCGAGACCTCACACATTTAGGTGTGCAGGGCAGAATGTTAACCACAATTTAAAGTTACCTGTCCAATCGAACATTCCGTGTTCGAGTGGGCACTGTTCTGTCGCGAACATTTGGCCAAGAGACAGGAGTGCTGCAAGGTGGTGTATTGAGTTGTACACTTTTTATTATCAAAATGAATTCCTTGCGCCAGTTCATCCCCCGCAATGTGTTTTATTCCACATGTGTCGACGATGTTCTGGTCGGTGTTAAATCGTCCAACCTTTCAATCTGTGAACGGCAGGTTCAGGTAGGTTTAAACAAGGTCTCCAAATGGGCAGACAAAAATGGGTTTAAACTGAACCCACAAAACAGCACTTGTGTCTTATTCTCCAGAAAGAGAGGCCTTCATCCCATCCGGACATTGGCCTGTATGGTCAACGTCTGTCTGTAAAAACTGAGCATAAGTTCCTGGGCCTAATATTAGACACCAAACTTACCTTCATACAACAGATCAAGTATATGAAAAACAAGTGCTTAAAAACCATGAATATTCTGAAAGTGTAGTCACGCACTACGAGGCATAGTGACAAAAAAGTGTCTGATGAACCTAATAAAAGCCTCATATGCACGCGTCTTGCCGCTTCCCAGGGCAGTCCAGCGAAACCGTTCAATCACTGAGCCCCATATTTTGCTGCATTTTCTAAATATGTATCCAGTCGAAAAAGAGGAGTAGGATGTTGTGGGCTCTAGGCGGATTTAGCCTTCTAGGATATGCGGAAAATCACCCCACACGTGTACTCACTTGGCTTCGTCACTAATATTGTCCATTTGGGGTAGCAAATGGGTTACGAAGCATCGCAACGCCAACGTTGGTGTCCAGTCATCCGTGCCGACGTATTCCATCGGGCGTGTGTTCTTGGTGAAGTCGTCGTAGGTTTCTACGGCTTCTCCTTCTTTCAGAATGAGCTGGATTATGTACTGTACCCAATGCGTGCCGCTCTTCGGAAATGACCATTGCACAAGGTCTCCCTTGCTGGCCTTGAAACTTAGCGCTTTCCTCACCAGGATAGGGTCCACGTTTAGGCACCTCGGAACGCCATCGATTAATTTGAAGAAGGGGCCTCGTTTCTCCATTGACCCTGCAATGGTTTTACGCACGCTAAATTCTTGCAAAAAGCTCACACAAGAAATTATGCAGTATTTAAGATCGTAAATACGTTGCGGTATTGTAATGCATATGTCCTTAACGTTTCACAGTTATCGTAAAATTTTTCTATGCTTCGCAAGATAGTCCGTGCGCCCTTTATCACTGCAAGATGTCATTTTCAGCGTCATATTGTTATTGCAATTTAGGACAATGCTCACTAGATTAGCAGTGATTATTTTTAAAGCATAATACCGTTTAGATATCCGAACAGAACAAAGCAAGGGTAGTTGAATCAGTGGCATCAGGCCGCAGATTAGCAAATAAAATGAACTGCATGACATTTGAATTCAGCCAAAGGAAATTATATTGTCATTCAATATAACGTATCAGTTCACAACCCGACCGGATTGTCCAACTGCTACGAGTCAGCTAATACAGCTTGTAGAATTGCTAGTAAATACATTACGAAGCGTTACTGGGCCAAACCATAGTATCCAAATGAAACTCACGGTACTTATTAATTAGAGAAATTTGAATATTCGTCCTGGTACAATGTTACGAGTTGTTCAGCTTTAATGTCATTATGTTTTTGATATTGCAGAGTATAAAATTGTCAAACCTTGAAGAATAATCTCGCTTGCATAACACAGCAGACTTATTCTTTCTAGGTACGAAATGGGAATTCATGATTCCCAGACGGAGTATTTTGATGGATTGTTGAGTTTGGATGAAGATACACTTTCTGTTAAACGTAGAAAACGCTTTTGTGCTTAGGTTTCGCAATTAGTCACCAGTGTATCATTAACCATGTTACAAGGGGCTCATGTCACAGCGACGAAGCCAACATGTTTCTCATATCAATGTCGTTTAAAGGTATCTTAATTGTTTGATAAAAAGTTTCGCCTATACATGATTAGTTAACTCGGCAGAATGGACTGGTGGCAGCTCTGCGCGTGCCCTTTCGCTGTTCATAAACGAATCTACCGGTAGAAGGGATATTGGTTGTGAAGTGTCGGCGTACAAGGAAGCATTGCGCTGGTATGCCACAAACTGAAGACGCATTCCGCATTGCGTGGAAAACGATGTATATACACATAGGTCGGCAAAACTTGTGGAGCTCACTCAGACTCACTCATGAAATATATTTTGCGCTCAGGGCTCACTAAGACTCAGACTCATCAAAATTATTCTGTGCCGGACTCACTCGGACTCACACTCACCGAAATTTTCTTCAACCGGACTCACTCGGATTCAAACTCACCACAACATAACTCATCCGGACTCACTCAGACTCACGGCTCGATCTGAGTCTGAGTGAGTCCTAGTGAGTCGACTCATGAGTCCGTTAGCCTAGAATTAGCTTTTTCGACCATGGCGTCAATGCTCTTTAACACCAATATCGCACGTAATAGGTGCTCTTCTTGGCGCCTTTTGATATGTACCTTCGATACGAGTTATGATTGCTCGCAAACCAGTAAGGTAATCTTTCTTGAAATGGATGACAGCATAAGATATATTTATTTAGAACTTCCCTGGAAAAGTTAATAGGGGGGGGGGGGTCAATGCACCCCCCTACGTAATTCGCGCCTCTGATCAATAAATATTGAAATGATTCAGGAACGGCACTGCTTTGGAATATGTGTGAGTAGACGTGAGTAAAACCGTGAATCCTGGCAAGGCTGATAGTAATGCTGAAGATGAGTAGATAGGACTATAGGTCGGCAAAAGAAGGTGTAACTCACTCAGACTCACTCAAGAAATATATCTTGTGCTTTGGACTCACTCGGACTCAGACTCACCAAAATTTTCCTGAGCCGAACTCACTCGGACTCACACTCACAAAAAATTTCTTCAACCGGAGTCACTCGGAGTCAAACTCACCAAAATATTACTCACCCGGACTCACTCAGACTCAGACTCACAGCTCGATCTGAGTCAGAGTGAGTCCGAGTGAGTCGACTCATGAGTGAGTTCGCCGACCTATGTATATACATAATAAATTTGGCATGCTCTGGCGTCCGTCAGTACTGTTGAATACGATGCTAAGTCTAGCAAATTCAGTAAGCTGTTGCGGGCTCACTGCGATATCCCTTTTTTGATGGCGATGTCGTCCGCCGGCGCCGTCGCCAGTGTTCGTCACTGCTATTCCCAGGAATTGGAAAGAAACCAACTAGTAGTTACCGCCACTATCGAACTTCGCCTCTTTCGTATCAGGGTGCACTGCTCCACCAACGAGCCAAGCCAGCGATTGTGAGCTGCTATGGAGAAAGACCCTTCAGACATGCCGTATAACGCAAGAAGGCAGTTGTGTAACTGCATAGGCGTAAAAGGTCGCCTACTCGCAAAACAAGTGAGCGTGCGGTCGCTGTGAGACCTGCTTTACGAATGCGCGTTGCGGACGAAGAGCGTGACCTCGCCGTGTCGTCTGCTACTGCTCCCAGCTTCGAGAGCTCAGCATTGTTTATGTCGCTTTTGCGAGCACGAATTACTCTTGCTTGCCAATATTTGGCCGCGGACTTGTTCGACAGGGAAGTCTCTGTAGTGTATTATCAGACCGCGCGTCTTTCGCAAGGCGTATTTCGGATCACAAATCACACCTGGCTATATCTAAATAAATGTGTGCGCATTGAACCGGTACTTTCCAGACTCGGTGCCTCCAGCTAGCTTTCTCAAGCAAGTTAAGATGAGCTCTTAAGACACAGAGTAGGGTAAAATTTTTTTGTTTAAAGTTCAAGTTTGGTTTTCTGCTTGTTTGGAATGATAAAGTCTTCCTTAACAATATCCAGTGCCCCAAGCATTTTCGTGCCCTATGATTGAGCCAAAAAACCAGGTTTTGGAGATCAACTGACGAGCAGCCAAGCCCCCTTTTCACATAAGGGTGCACAAGCTGAGCTCTGTGCCTGAAGTGAATTTTTTTTTAAATCGAGATTGGTAGTTTCCCTGAGCTTAGCATATATTGAAAAAAAAATCCCGTTTCTTTAAAAGCTCATGGTGCAGTTTTTTTTAACACGCGTAGCATTTACCGAGTCCACTTATCTCGTGTGTGTTAGACGTGCACGGAGACGCGGTTCTGTGCATTTATTTTGAGTTTAGTTCCACCTTTGTTGATATTGTTTCCACCGCAAAAGATATTATCGTGTGGCAGAATCAAAGAAACTGTTTAGAAAGCACAGCATAACTGTAAATCCACATGCTTCGGCAACTAATACAAACGAGACCGGGGAGCACTCCTACGAGCACCTCATCTAGTAAGCTGTTACCTCATTACGCGTCGCCGCAATGACAAAACGTCACTTCTAATGACAATGGCTAAGCTTTGTTTGATGTGGAGCATCTACACACACTGATTACGAGTAGCTGTGTCTGCACAGAACGTGGAGGAACCGTGGCAGTCGTACAGAACACAATGGATCGAGTTTTTTTGGAGTGGAAACCCTCTGAACAGCCACCTTTGAAACCATTCTAACTTTCAAAAAAGCATGCATGGCCCAAGTAAACGTTTTCAAGGCGGTTTTGCGTATCACCGAGGCACAACACTGTCATAAGGTTGGGTGATGTTGTACGCCATCGACAGCTTTCGGCGAATAGATAGACAGAAGATATGACAAAACAAGCTGGGGAACCAAGAAAACTAAGAAAGAAGTGAAAAGCTGGTTCGTGTGATGACTATACGGAACGTTGGTATTACTTAAATTGTTCAGTACATCTTTTTGAACAAAACATGAAATAAACTTGTTGTTCCTCTTAACTCGCAATATCTTGAAATCAAATTTTTGTTACATTTGTCCCATTATGAAAACAACTTCACAAAACCGATGGGTTATTTTTTTACCAGAGTAAAGCAATCATCAAATCTACTGAACTAGAATGGTGTAGGTATGCAGAATAGTTTTCATCTTTTTTGGCAGTTTTCTATAAAAAATATTGCCAAAAATCACTTGCGTTGCTTAAAAAATCGCAAAAATGTCAACACTTGAAATTCAATTCTAATCGTACTTCCATTGCAAGAAGAGACGCCAATTAATAAAACGAAACAAACCTGAGCGCTTTCCCTATAGTTGTTTCAGAGAAAACGGGTCTTAAAAAGGCCTTAAAATACATGGGAGGTCTAGGGCCTACCCTGTGGCCTGGAAAGGCCGCTATTGATGCGAAGCATCTGTGCTCGACCCTACCTCCCGTGTGAGACGCCGTCCACTCTACTTACTGCTCCTCCCGCTAGAGGTGCTTCTCAAGGAATTTCTTGAAGAATCCGCTAGAAGGCGCTGGTCCTCGCGCCATAAACCCAGGTTGCGCGCGGTAGCGCGCGCATTCCATCAGTGACACTCGATGGGAGCGCATCGGTATGAGCGGTAAAACCGTCTGCCCAAAACAAAAAACTCCCGCCCTGTGACCCGGGGCGGGAAGCTTGCCGGGGCGAACGTATTGGATGATGAGGGGTCGATGAGTATGTAAGCTCTGGGACGAGGCGCCTTCGGGACGCCAACTCCCCCTCCCTTCTGACAACGGCAAGAGCAGTCTGACTCATCTGCAGCTGCTGCTCGGCGCGCTCGAGCCGCTGCCGCGAAACGGCAGCGGCGCCAAGCCGACCCTGAAATTCGTGCAAGGGAAGCTGAAGCTCGACGGAAACGCCGCCACGGCGCTTCTGAAGAGCCGAAGTCTCGCGCGGCTGCAGCGCAACGTGAGCGCAGGGCAGCGGACCCGGAGTTCCGCGCTCGTGCGACAGCAGCTCAACGCAGAACACAGACAAGCGGACGCAGACAAGCGGCATTTACGGGAACCCCACGTCGCCCCTAGCTGCTTCGCATGCCCATCAGGGTTCCCTTACGGGGAGATGTGTAATTTTTCTGTTTACGTTTTGAGAGGGCTGTGTGTTCCGCGCAGGCCTCGCAATCTTTTACAGCGTAAGCGGCTGTGAGTTCGCAACAACCGCTGATTTTGGTGGCGATGTCCTTCCGGCGTCTGGTAATCAGCAGCACTTCTCTTCCTTTAGCTCCTTCCGATTGTGAAGCCAACTGTGAATATCTCAGAATGAAGAGACGCGTCGAATTTCAAGACTACCTACTTGCAGTGCTTATCCTGCAACTTTCACTCCAAGCACGCGAAATTGCTTCTTAACATCGAGTCGGCGTTGACACACACGAGGCCATTCCATGAAGGTTTAAGAAGACTAAGGTCATTCAATACGTTTTCAACGAGTAGGGCCAGGCGAGGAGAGATGGGCAGCCAGTTTCTTTTTTCCCTTTATGCGCCCGCGTAACAACCTTAAGAAGACAATTCAAAAGCTTTCTGCCACAAATTGTAGCGGATTATTTCAGGCTACTTTTACCTTCGACATGTTCAAGCGTCGAAGTTGAACACTCTTCATAGAAAAATAATATTGGTGATGCGACATACTACATAATAGGCATAGCACTAATGAGAGGCTAACACTAATTGCGGCTAATATTAGGTCGATTGGCATGGTTAAAGCAACATCGCAGATGCCTCGCAGCGCTCGCTTCGTGCAAAGCAGTTGCCTAATATAACAGAGAGAAAGAGAGACGAAGCTTTTTATGCGTACTTGGTGGGGTCGACGGAGGCGGGAAACTGTGGGACGCATACCTCTAGTGCAATAAATATAACCTGCCTTCAAACCAGGATGTGTGACGTCGCGTACGCTGTCATTGCCCTTCAGTCCTATGCCAGGAAGAGGAGAAAAACTGTATTGACACACAAGAGTTTGGCGGTGTTTCTCGCCAAAAACGCAAAAGCGCCTCCTGAAAGCCAGCCGACCACACCACGAGAGCGTGGAACTTTCTCTTACTGGCACTTTGAGTGCGTTTAGCGATCTAGTAGAGCCAGCGAAGCACTGCGCATCAGCGACGCCATTGCTATAATAGAAATGCGCTGGCGGTGAATCCTTTTGCCAGGTCACATCGACCATGTCTTTGTAAAGTGATGTCTTAAACAAGACGGCTATGACAAGTTTCCGGGTGCAACTATTAAACCTGCTAGCCCCCAAATTACCCAGCATCATTTCCTTTCAGATTGATCTCTCGTACTTTGAGGAGATCGTTGCGGGGATTAGTTTCTGCGCCACCTAGGCTACAGTCACGAAGACATTTTAAGGCGAAAGTCCTTAATGGCTCATACTCGCGGCGTGCGTCCATCCGTCCGTGCCCTGGAACGGTACCAGCTGTGGCCTGTACACCTCGCACTCTCTCAGCAATCACGTGGTGGCACAGAGGCGCATAGCAACAGTTGCGCTGCCACAGCTGTGGCCTCTCCCCTTACACTCTCTCAGCAATCGCGTGATACCCTTCTCTCACGCGCGGACGAACGAGTCAGTGGGTCGCCGCCGCGGCGCGCGAGTGTGACCGTGACCTCGGAGAGCCGAGGTCAGGGTCACACCATTCCGTATCGCCGCCGTGTTCGTACTAGCAGCACGAGCACCTCCCTTGAAGGAGGACCGAGACCGAACGGTCGTGGCCTCGAACGGCCAGTCGTAACGGCCAGACTAGCATGACAATATCGTAAGAGGCGGCAAGCAGACATTTGGAAGAACAGTGCAATTCCTCTGGGAGTGTCATTCACACACACAAACACACACAAACACACATACACAAACAAACACGCACGCACACACACACACACACACACACACACACACACACACACACACACAAAAGACATGGCATAGTTAGTCGAATGGCCCCAGGCTTTCGCCGAACACACTTTGGAATGTGCAAAGTGCCCTTCAATTTTTTTCGAAGAATCATATAATCAAGGAGAGCAAGCATTATATTCGATGTTACTGCACGGAAATATTGTTTTCATCGGAAGGCATAGTACGATTTTATAAACACACATTTTTTTCTGAAGCAGCCACGTCTACTCACCTTCACAGAAGCGTCGAGAGTGACTCTAAACGTACGCAGTAAAAAGTGACGTGTCAAACTGTTTCCCGATCACGGCTGACGCTCTCGAACACTGACTGAACGAAAAATTGGCGTGTCGCCGGATATCTTGCAGTTGCTGCCTCTATACAGCCTTGCCACATTAGCCACTAAACGTGCCTCCTCTCCTGCCTGAGGCCTTGTCAATAATGGTACGCTTTGAAAGGTCACTGATTGAAGAGAGCAAGCCATCGTGCCGGAATAGGAATGGAGGCTCCACTAGGAAACCGCTGCAGCTGCTACGAAATGCCGTAGTCATGAAAGTGGCACTACAGCTGCGATAGACGGGCCCTTACTCCTATACGCTCTCTAAAAGTTGTTTGGTACACTGGAAATTCCCAGCAGCTATGACCCGATTGTGTGTGATAAACCAGACGAACGTGGCAAAACTCACAGCATTGTGAACGGAAGCACGACAGCGGACGCGAGCGGGTTGTTCTCAAAAGAAAAAGAACATGCGGTAGAGATGGTTTCCAGTTCTGTCTGTGTCTCACATATACGGTGCGCTTTCTGTCTTTTCCTTATATTCGTAGAAGCTTTAAAATACCCTTCCGGATAGCGGCTGTGAGCCCAGGTTACCGTGAATGCGGAAACATTTTTCCCGTCTTCTTTTCTATTTTTGACCCCTGCCCTTCGCAAAGGAGCTGAGGTATGATCCTATACGCGTAGTGCGCCGCCTATAGAGGCGCCACTGAAAGCCACTAGCGGGCGCCGGCGACAGTACACTCGGGGAGCCGAGCAGACGACGGCGCATTGCAGAGCGTTGCTGCAGGGGATGGCTGAAGTACGCGGCTGCGATTTTCCCTACGTTCGGGTGCCTGACAGCTACTTCTGCGGTGACAGCTGCAGGAAAGGCGCGGGCCTCGGCAAAAGTGGCCACGTGCACGAAGTTAATGGAATTTGGGACAACCCGGCCAGTGCGTATACGTGCCAGGTGCGTCCCGCAGACCAGCGTGACAAAGCCCAGCTATGAAGTGGAGCTCGGGGTATTGAAAGTTGTTGTTGGGCTAGTTGGTAACTCGTCGTATTGAAAGTAAAATTTAGAGCTTCTAATGACAGACGTGCT
>JALIZH010018244.1:0-36151 GCA_030522465.1 Rhipicephalus appendiculatus | reverse complement strand
AGCACAAAGGTGCAATTATTAGTAGAGGTTTGAGTTTTAGACAATAAATAATGCTATTTTCAATACGCAAGACCATAAAAATAAGATCACAAACTTGTTCCGTCTTGCTTGATCTTAAAAGTCACAGATAAGTTGCAAATATATCAACAAACTATAATAAATTCTGTGCGCCTGCACATAGCTTATGTAGAATACATAGAGCACTTGCCATATATAGAGTATTTACGGAACATCCCAGCCAACATGTCAATCGCATAATACGGGTCAGTTTACAATATATCATTCGAGCTTTCGCACGAGAACACGTGCTGCGTATCAGATTCAGGAACTTGCGCATAGCATCGGCACAGATGTCAGGCAGCCTGGGCAGCGTGCTAACCACGCGTTTGCCAACATGCAGAAAACTTCGCCCCTCGGTATTTGTAGGCGCCTTGCCAGTTGCGTTGGAGTACCTCGAACCGCACCAGCCTGTTGGTGGGGGCAGGACGCGCGCGCTCATCGGTTGACACGGCAGAAAAGCTTGGAAACAGTATATTTTATCTGTGAATATTATGAGGTCTTGGTCTGAACGAACTTTATTTAGCCCGAGAACCCGGCAGCCGACAGGTACGATGAATGATGCGTATCTACGACAACGTTGAGAATGCATAACCAACCGCATTATGATGATGATAATGTACAGATGGAGAGGATGGGTATGATAAATGCCGGCAATATAAGGAAAACTGGCTACTTAATGACCAAAACAAGTTGAAAAGTAGCCAGAAAGTCGCCATATAGCCAACCTGAAATTTGCATCCCCAGATGGAGTCGTAAAGTAGCCAATTTGGCACAAACAGGCAAAAACGGTAACCATGACCCCACGCGAGACCTACCAGCACGGAAGAAAATTCTTCGACATCTTATCCACAACACAATTTGATCAGTGAGGGAAATTTCAACTGGTTATTTAGGCAGAAACGCCATTGTTAGGCGATACTGGCGTAATGCTGTCATGCTGTTTTAAAGTAAAAGCAGAATAAATGTGGCGTCGTCAACATTTTATACGTCTAAATGCTGTGTGCGTAGTTTATTCCTTATTCACTAGAGCAGGGGTCTCAAACTCATCTCAGGCAGTGGGCCGCAAGCAGAGAATTTAGTCCCGCAAGGGCCAGGACAGGAAAGAAGGTAAGAGCGGGGGAGGGGGGCTTGAGTACATACACATTGTCAGCAAACGTGACCACTAAAAATAAAATCTTTCCTATATCTCACATACGGCTCACTTGTGAAAAAGAATTGGGGCTAGGATTCCATCGAACAACATGTCCCTACGATCTCCATCATGAGTAAAATCTGGACGCCGATTCTGAAACCCTGTTTTTGTTTCACGGTTACGTTTCAACACATTGGGGACCACATGGGGAGGCTTACGAAAACAATACTTTACACCAGTCCATGCCTGCGTAGCTCACGCACATGCTTATCAGGAAAATAAAAACATGGGACAAACATAGCCATGTGCGGGCCGCGGGCCGCAAGCGAGAGGTTCGCGGGCCGCGTGTTTGAGACCCCTGCACTAGAGGGACTAGAGCTGTCCGGACTTCCCAAACCAACAACTATAGCCACCAGATCTGTCTCAGAAAATAAGTTATATAGAATACTCTACGCACATTACCCGCCTGACTCCCCTTGTGTTCCTGTTGCCTGTAATGCAAGCTAGAAACACAGAGTTCTCGCAACAATGGCTGAAGCAGAGGCTCCAAAGCCTAACTTCCAGCGTATGTTGTGATACTCTAGGAAATAAGTGCTGATCACAGTAGTACGCTTTATGATCTGTTTGTGACACAGTATTTGTGTCTGTCCAAGGTAATGGAGTGCGTGTGGGGGGGGGGGGACAATATGAGTGCTCATTCTGCTTAGTCATGGAGCTCCGTTTCTTTTGCTAACAATAACTGTCCTCGAGAGCCCTGCAGTGCTAACTCATCTATAGATTTTATATTGCAACTTCTAATTCCAGAAGTAACACAACAGTCCAGCTGCCATCTCCTTATGCACGTGTACGTCATTACGCGTCCTGCAATTACTTTCCCCCAAGCCTGTAATATTCGCACTCCCAGCCTATTTCCTTAAATGTATAACATTAATTGTAACCCTCATTTATATGTATATAACTATACGTTTACATCTTTCATGTCATGATATGATATGACCACTTGAATATAATGACATCGCGGCTAATCAAGAGCATATGCTGTTCGCACTAACCTTTCGCCGGTCGCAGCAGTCGAAAGGTAAGGAAAGAATAACACTCTTGTAGTTTTGTAGTTATTGAGGGGTATGGTAGCACAGAATTTGCCAGAGACGAAGTTGAAAGATTTTTTACAAGGGAAACCATTCAAAGCCAAGCAGCTGGACTCATTATACAGGTTGATTGTTACTGTGCTAGGATATTGCGGTAAAGAACCACACAAAAAATATAACTACGCAAAATCCAAACTCCACTGCGAACTTGCGTTTCCGTCAGCTTCTTAAGGCTTGACCTATGATGCCCACCACCACAGAACGGTAGTCGAAGCTGTGATGCAAAATTTCATAAGGAAGATCAAAGCTACAGACGTCTATAAGCACCTGATATCTGTACTTCACGAGAGGTACGTGGAAGTTGAGCGTGTTTTCGTGTAATCTAATGTTATCGGTAATTTTGCAACTGTGCAGTTTGATGTCACGCATCCCCCCCCCCCCCCTGTTGACTTCTATTATTCTTCCGCATAAGCGCTGAGACACATGATCCTACAGCTGTTCTAAGGTGACAGCAAGCCTTCTTATGTGCACTAAAAACGAGTGTTATTACTGCGATATCAATTATATGGACACTCTCGGCAGATTTTTGCCGTCGCCGTCATGTCCCGGATATGTATATTTATTTATGTATAAAAAAGGCACACAGAAAAATAAATTTGTAGAAAAAAAATTACACCATCTCCCGCTAAAGGGAACCATGTGTAGATGTGAAGCAGCGGGCGCTAACGCTTACACTGGCGGCGGCGTTGACGCTGGCGCTCATCGCAGCGTTGCGCAGGAGAGAAAACTGGGGAGGCGCAAAGCAGGCAGTGATGGAGCAGTGTTTCCTACTGGAACATGCCAATCGCTGCTAATGGGCAATGAGAGACAGAAGACTCCGACTGGACACATAGACCCGCACTCCGCTTTTAGTTAACGCGCACGCTGCGAATTTTTATTGTTCAACAACGCACAAGAGAAATCTCCCACCGGCACCACCTTGGAGGTCAAGATCCATTGCCATATATACGGGGTGGCCAGTGAACGGTTGTGCAGCGCGAGCAGTCGGTTTTGTCAACCAAGAAACTCGCTAGCAGACGCTGCCTGCGTCGGCCTCGCGAGGCGAGAGAGGGCGGGGGGAGCGTAGGAGAGGAGAGAGAGGGGGGGACGCGCATGCACAGTGGGAGTGTGGGCGCCGCGGGCAGGGATGCCTAGAGGGGAGAGCGTAGGAGAGAGAGGGGGGGACGCGCATGCGCAGTGGGAGTGTGGACGCCGTGGGCTGGGATGCCTAGAGGAGAGAGGGGGGAGCGTAGAAGGAGAGAGGAGGGAAGGCGCATGCGCAGTGAGGGTGTGGTTGCCGCGGGGAGGGATGCCTAGAGGAGAGAGAGAGGGGGGGAGAGGAGGATTTTATTTTTATTTTTTTGAAAGGGTTTGCGCATGCGCAGTAAGGGTGGTCACGCCGCACACCACCACCGGATTAAGCTTCGCCATAAGATGCTTCACATCGAAAATTCCAAAGCACCTGGCCAGGGATTCAAATGACCCCTCGCTACGCAGCCCGCTGCGCTAGCCAACACAGCCACGCGCCATGTTTGTGCCGGCGATATAAAGGGAAGCTATTGATAGGCACAATTTACCGCTCTCGGTACGCAGCTTTCGGAGGAGCTTGAGCGTGTTTTCTAACACGCAACGCTCCTACATATTCATTCATACTGAAAACTGCCCTTGAGACGCGCACGAAAAAGTGGCCGCCGTCTGTACCCACTCATGATGAAGAAGGAAAACAAAGAACACCGGGCGCACTTGGCGTCGGAGGCCACCACGTGGCAGGAGACGCAGAGGGTACATTCCACGGGCTGTATAGTTCTTGAATGTTTTTTTATACGTTCTCATCGCTCGGACCACCTCTCCGGTAAAATGTACCCGCTTGCCGTTGCGGCACAAATAATTAGGGTGTTTTACATATTGTACTGGTGATTGTATGTCTTCTTTTTTCTTGTTTTTTCTCGTAATCACGATGTGGTATCGGGATGGTGCTCTGTGGTAGAGGGGTAATGCCACTAGTATAAGATCGGCTGGTATTGTTCCTATTGTTGTTGCCAGGCTTGTATGTGCCGCTGTTGAAAAGAGGACGAGGACGAGCTCATGAAAAAGACGATGAGGTCGTATTGGCAGTGATCGGACCAGCCTGACGTTCCTGCTGTACTGTTAGTTACAGGCTTCTGTGGCGGTATATCCTGACAATATAGAGCAGTCAAGTTAATTAACGAAAGTATATGCAACTCTGAAAACTAAGTACAATCTTTAGGGACTCATTCGCAAAACTGCACGTTATTCTAGTCGTATGAAAACTTTACATTTCGCTCTTGATTCAACTGGCCCGGAGTTGCTGCATCACAGGTTTCAGTTTACCTCGAAAATAAGTTCAAGCCAGGTTCTATTACTCGCCGCAATCGTCATGCCTTTTTATAAATTTTCTGTAAAAAAAAAAAAATAAAACAGCTTACTACAGATTTTGAGTACGAAAGCTACATGTAGGGAATCTCGTATAGTTGCGTTACCATCCACTAGATCATTTCAGTTAAGTCACGTCAAGAAGTGATTTATAAAACACAAGTTTATTACTGTAGATATAAAGTATAATAAATATTGCGGGAAATTTAAACCTGGCTATATTTTACTGCGCATTTGTATGTTCCTCTTTTTCCTCCCTTGTTTAGAGCTCCATCTACATAATCGGTCGTGTATATAGGAACCGCTGACAGCATTATTCATCATGTCAAGGTTTCTTTTATGAATGCCTCCACATCGGAACATCGTCGCTGCCGTGTTAGCTGCCTGAATGCATAAAGTGTTGAAAATGTAACATTGTATGTTATTCGGTGCATTTATATTACAGGGAAAGATCAGGACATCACAGGATGACACGTTTGCAATAAAGGCTCTGCTGTGCGCACTCGCTACCGTGGTGGCGACATTGACTTTGAGCGTAAGAAGTTGACAAGAGCAAGAAAAAAAATAATCACGCTATGCAAAATGCGGACAGCGCAGAGATAAGAAAGATGCGCGATATACAGTTGCCATCAGTTTACCTTGTTTCTTAGTTTTGCTCCTTCACTCAACCCCGTTTGCTTTTCCTCGAGTCATCGCAAAACACTTGCTTTTTGATACTTGCGTGCATTTTATGTCTACGGTCAAGAATCAACCTAATAAATGTGTTACCACATGCGATCACATTTCGATGAAGGCGAAATGCTAGAGGCCCGTGTACTGTGCGATGTCAGTGCACGTTAAACAACACCAGGTGGTCGAGATTTTTGGAGCCCTTCACTATGGTGTGTCTCATAATTGTATCGTGGTTTTGGCACGTAAAGCCCCAGATATTATTGTTAGATATCATATCGCATCTGCTATCATGCATCCAGCTATTTTTGTTATGTGTACGCGTTCGCATTAAAGCCGCCCTGCAAACAGAGACGGAGGCATGCCAGCTGGTCCCTGCGACCAGTATCAGGGATGCGTTACATCTACTGGATTATATTTATTTGCAGTGTGTAATTGCAGTTTATCGTTTTGAATAGTTTACGCGTGTCTCCAGTGCATATTATGGTCAGGTAATGTCAGTTCCCATACCTCGCGGAACCAAAAACAAACCAACAAAAATATCTTCATGTGATACGGAACGAGCCGTTGAACCTCTAATGCTTTATCTCTTAATGTATTTTCACTGCTGTCCGTACCTAAGTCGTATATGCCATGTCTTCAGATGAGGAGATTCGTTTCCTTAGCATTCACTGCTATGTTTATTTTTTTTTGTTTAAACTTGTATCACTTGTTCTATTGAAAAATATGTTGCGTCTCCCCTTGGAGGCGCCACGAGTGAAAGAGTTACGAGTAGATGAGCTACATGGATGTTTATATCTTTGAATTTTTAGTTTATATTTAGTTTAGTGGAGAAGACACGAAAGGTGAATTGGATAGTTCACAAAAAATTATGTCAGAGTAAGCCTGAAGAAATGGCTGCGTACAAGTTTGTCAACTCTATCATTAGAAGACATGAACACAACGACAATAAATTTACAAAATGACAACCTACTTAAGGCGCAGAAATCAAGCAACGTTGTGAGCGTGTGAAATGAAAATATGAACGCACATATTTATATACGCCCTAGCTTCTGTTCTTGCTTTTATAAACATAAACAGGCGGCCTTTTTTCGCCAAGGAAACTAAACTACTGAATCTTTAAAACTGCTAAAATATGAAGACCTTATACTGTAATATTCTGGCTCAAAAATATTTTACTACAAGACTTGAAATGCCGCCACGAACCAGCCATGTTATAGATTCCCAAAGCCTCTATTGGCCGAGATTGGCTTCCTCAGTATCGGCGCTGACTGCTCGTAGGTTACGCTTAGTAGCTACATATATAAATAAAGTTTTCTATTCCCAGTTGCCCTCCCGCATGTGGAGATAAGCCTTCATTCATTTGTGGGCCACTCTGAAGTAACAATTGCGAACAACGGTACATTCTTACCGCGAAGTGTCATTTGTCGAAAACGATTTCATTGCGGAACCTTACCGCAGCCTTCCAAAGTTTATGCGCATGAGTCGCTACTTTCGTATGCCACTAAAGCCCTCGAGTAAACCCCGTTCGTAAAGTTCCCGTCGTATCTCAGTTATTAGCTTGTCCCAACATGTATAAATGCGCAGTGCTGCATGAATTTCATATCTATTCGAGACGGCGGCGGGCCAAGATGTCCTTTTTTTTTCTTGCGGGAGACAGAGAGAAACAACTTTAATAAACATAAGGCTCCCTGGTTACCATGGGTCCAACCCCTCGTCTAGTGTCTCAATGGCAATAGCGACTCGCCGGGCCTGGTCAACTTCTTTGACAAACCGATCAACACTCGAGACGGTGGCTAGACGGCCCAATTGACTAGGTAAACGGCGGTAGCCATGACGACAATTAAACACAAATTCATGTGCAATCTGCCACTTGGAGCCTCTACCACTTGGGCCATGGATACACTAGTCACAGTACATGTTACAGCATGGCTACTTTCAATACAATATACCGAGTGTTAAAAATCAAGTTTTTGGTTTTGTTAAAATTCAGCGCTTGGAGGCACGTGAAAACCACCTTTGCAGATAATTATGTATTGAGGGGGGACACAAAAGTCAGACAATAACTATCGCTGTCAGCCGCCCAATTAAGAAAATTATATAATTGACTTTTCAGTGAGGGCAGCAAGCTGGCATGCTTGTATTGAAAAGTTGGAGGCAGTCGCGTTTCTACACAGTTTCACTTGGCAGAATTCTTCTAGCATGTCTGTGCCCAGAGATATCCCACTGCAAAGTTTAATCATGGTTTGCATGATTACGCATGCAAGGCGGAGCTGATCGGCGCAATGTTCCTCCTTGATGTGACGAGCAGTCATTGCTTGCTATCGCCAGCCGGTAGCAAAAGGGTAATCGTTATTGTCTTTGCCTGTGCCTTCAGCCCGTTGTCAGATTAAACGCCGCACGCAACTGCAGCGGCCCATCGGGGAAAAGCCTATCGCCAGGGCTCAATGTCTTGCATGTGTAATCATGCAAACCGCGATTAAACTTTGTTGCGGGATATCTTGGAGCACAGGCATGCAGAAGAATTCTTCCAAGTGTAATTGTGTAGAAGCTCGACTGCCTCCAACTTTTCAATACAAACATGCCCGTTTGCTGCCCTCACTGAAGAGCGAATTATTCAATCTTAGTTAATTGGCTTGCTGTCAGCGATAGCCATTGTCTCACTTTGTGTCCCCCTCAATACATAACTTATCGGCAAAGCTGGTTTTAGCGTGCCTCCAAGCGCTGAATTTTAAAACAACCATAAAGCTTAATTTTGAACACCCTGTCTGAAGTAACATACCTGTGGGCAAACAATACAGGTTACACTTGCACACCTACGCGCCGTCATCTTTGTCGGCGGTACGCTTCTGGAATATTAGCTCCCTGTTTCGAAAACTCCTCGCTAAACAGGATCTTTGCGAACCTCAGTTAGAGAACACAGGAGGGAAGGGATGCATGGCCAATAAGCCTTCATACCTGCTTCTGACATATTCAGTCCGTCGCTCGAGTTTCGCTCACGAAAGCTTTCGCACGCTCCGGTACGAGGCAGAAACATTGTTTTGACACAAGTAGCGTTAACAGAAACTGTGGACATGGTATACATTGTTTTGGATGCGACGAAACAAGTGCTACACTGATATTGTTCGAGATGCATGATTGACACTGATTGCCGTGGTGACAAAAGCGTTCGTATTCCGTTGTGTTAAGAAACGTCTTGCTCCCTCGCTTGAGTGGCGAAGTGAAACATGACGCACGGAAGGTCTAGTTGGACCAGCGCCAATAAAACACAACAAAACTGTGTAGGGGAACCAATGTTTACCCACCTAGTCTTTTAAGGAATATTGCATGCCCGTTCATTTTTTTCTCGGTTGCATATTGCACTCATCAGCAGTCTTCAATACACTCGAGAGCCAGTGGCCTCTCGCGGTGTTTCTATCAAATGTACCTGACAAGTGCTCGAAACTTCTCTCGTACCTCTCAAGGCTCTTACGCTAATTGGATAACTTTTCTCTAGAGGTGATAAAACAATGATTATATTGTAGTACATCGCGAACAAACGAAAACACTAATTGGCTGCTATTGTCAATTAAAAACATGGCAACAGCAGCAGCATCAAGAAACAAAATGCTGCCGAAATTTGCGCATGTTATAGTGGTGCGAAACTTATTTGCGGTGATATACTACGTCATGTAGTTATCGTGTAAGAAGTGCTCTAAATATGACTTACAATTATAATAGGCCTATATATATATATATATATATATATATATATATATAATATATAGTATTAATGAGAACTAACAGACAAAGATGCCAAGGAAAGTATAGGGGGAAGCTATTAGAAGTAATTATAATGTTAATGTGAAGAAATGAAAGTGGACGAAAAGATAACTTGCCACCGGCAGAATCCGAACCTGCGACCTTCGAATAACGCGTCCGATGCTCTACCACTGAGCTATGGTGGCGGTCATCTCCCCGTCCACTTTATGGGGTATATATGTGTACTTAAACGTGGGAGCGTCAGTCAGCGCCGCCTGTTGCCATTACGGCGAGTGTGGAACACTCTTTTTTGCCTGTAGGCGTCACGTAGTACGTGATCTTATTACGAGAGGGCAGCTGACTAGTAATCCCTCGCATACCACCTGAAGGCATCAAGTCTGCCAGAAGGAGACCCTCGTTATGAATGAAGGAAGGAATTGTAAACTTAAGGGCTCGTTTGCTTTGTTAAACATAGTATTAATGAGAACCGTAATGGCAACAGGCGGCGCTGACTGACGCTCCCACGTTTAAGTACACATATATACCCCATAAAGTGGACGGGGGAGATGACCGCCACCATAGCTCAGTGGTAGAGCATCGGACGCGTTATTCGAAGGTCGCAGGTTCGGATCCTGCCGGTGGCAAGTTATCTTTTCGTCCACTTTCATTTCTTCACATTAACATTATAATTACTTCTAATAGCTTCCCTTATACTTTCCTTGGCATCTTTGTCTGTTAGTTCTCATTAATACTATGTTTAACAAAGCAAACGAGCCCTTAAGTTTACAATTCCTTCCTTCATTCATAACGAGGGTCTCGTTCTGGCAGACTTGATGCCTTCAGGTGGTATGCGAGGGATTACTAGTCAGCTGCCCTCTCGTAATAAGATCACGTACTACGTGACGCCTACAGGCAAAAAAGAGTGTTCCACACTCGCCGTAATGGCAACAGGCGGCGCTGACTGACGCTCCCACGTTTAAGTACACATATATACCCCATAAAGTGGACGGGGAGATGACCGCCACCATAGCTCAGTGGTAGAGCATCGGACGCGTTATTCGAAGGTCGCAGGTTCGGATCCTGCCGGTGGCAAGTTATCTTTTCGTCCACTTTCATTTCTTCACATTAACATTATAATTACTTCTAATAGCTTCCCCTATACTTTCCTTGGCATCTTTGTCTGTTAGTTCTCATTAATACTATGTTTAACAAAGCAAACGAGCCCTTAAGTTTACAATTCCTTTCTTGATATATATATATATATATATATATATATATATATATATATATTAGCCTCAGTGTATGCGTCGCAAAACGCAGTTTGCTCTCTGTAACATCTTTTTCCTAAACACTGCTGTGCCCATGCTTGTAGAAGGCGAACAATTCTTCTCATGCTCTTTTTGCCGCATTTTTAAGGCGAAAGCCTTGAATATCTCATGCTCACGTCCGTCCGGCGTCCGTCCATCCAACGTTAGTAGAATAAACTCAGTTTCAAAGCTCCGCCGGAGAGGCGATCCGCGTGGCGGTCGCGAGAACTAGTGGCCCTGTAGTCGACTCTAGCTCCCGCGGCCGCGTGGCCCGTGTTGTGATCAGCTCCGGCGAAATGCAAGCGGTTACAGCGAATGGTGTTCACTGGTCACTTCTGCGACTGTTTTTGACCCTGCGTAGTGTGTTGTCCGAAAACACGTGTGTCGTGTAGACGTGTAGCGAGGAGGAAAAGATTCATCTACCGTGCGTCGTGCCGGCATGCTTTGCGCCGGGCTCCAAGAGCGGCTACACTGTAAACGAGATTACACCCATATGGGTGTAATATGGTGTCTATAACTCACACCCCTACACCCCACAAAATGGGTGTATCAAGCAGGATTACACCTATAAAATGGGCGTATTTCCGAATTTTCACCCATGGGTGTGAACATCCTTGTTCACACCCATGGGTCTGTATTAGCAAGATTACACCCATATGGCAAAAAGGGTGTAGGGGTGTTTATGCACAATTACGCCCCAACGCCCATGCGAAAAATTCCGTAATTTGAGCGGTACCCCTCTCCCAGTTGGCTCCCATGGAAGCGCTAGAAAGCTGACCCTTTAGAGCTAAAGGGCTCTAGTCCTTTTATGGCCACTAGACTAATCATAGTGGCTCCTGCCACAGTGGGAAAATCCTGGCCCCAGCGCTGTTTTTATGGTGCATATGACGCACGGGATATATTGCCCTCACATACACAATGTAATCGTAGCTGCAAATGAAGGCATGACTCAAAATGTGTTGTCACATATTTATTTATTTAATTTATTTATTTATTTATTGCATACCTGCATCGCACCATTGGGCTTTACAGCAGGGGGGTTACATACAAAAATATACAAAGTAATCACACTCACAAAGCACGACGTTCACACAGTTATCCATAGTGCAAAATGAAATCAAGCTTTATTAAACACAGAGCTCGTACAGGATTCAGAGACAAATTGTAGGCTGTTCAGAGACTTTCTTCGAGTGCGCAGAGCGGCATCGCATTTGCGGCCAAAGAAGACATCAAATAGGATGCGAATTGCATGGCATGGAGCACTAACGACTCACAAGTACAGTGCAGTGAAGCATACAAACAGCAAGAACAGTAGTGCAGTGCAGCATGCCTTATTTCTCTAATATAGTGAAGTAATTGCAATCACATTGCAATCACATCGCAATCTCCACATTGATACGCCACAGTTCGCACGTCTTGTCATAACACATGACATTACACATGTCATGTGTTATGTCATGTCCCCCGTGTCATAACACATGAAATTTAACGCGAGGATTCCCTCCTCTTCAGGGAATACAGTAAACTCATGCGTATTTAATAAAGCATTTCGTTGGGAGCACAGGTGTGCATTTTTTCTTAGAGGCTCTTCCGCCACCATCTCGAATTTTGGCTCGCGACCGAGCAAGGGCCGCCTTCCAAATTTTGTCCAATTATCTTCCACTATGGGTGGGAGGGGGGACGCTTGTTCAAATTTGACAGTAGAGGTTTTGGAACTGCAAACAGTTTCTGCATAGAAGGAACTCGCATGTGGTTTTTATACATCATGTGTTTTCAGGCTACGTGTTTGCATTTGCGTATACAGTAGGCCTATCCAGTAGAAGTTGCTTTCATGGTTGCAGAACAGTTGTAAAAGCTAGTGTGCATATTTAAAGCGCAACAAAGCCTAGTACTGGTCTATAGTCCGCTCTCTCATTAAACCACTGCTTTCACGTCTCGTTGTGGCCACACCTATTGTCAAAATTTCTCGAAGCTCTGTGATTAATGTGCTGTGAGCAAAAAGTGGCAAGTAAACTGATATTATTTTGGAAACGGTAGGTGCAATAATGAAATAGACCGGGTATATCCCCTTTCAGAGCAAAGCTTAATGACTGACTTTGTACATCCTCCCGAGATTGTATCCTACGTTTCAAGAGTGCTACAAACATTAAACATGTACTGCAAATAGATGTGAATGCCACAGCTGCACATGTAAAGAATTATAGCTCGCGCAGCAGGCTTAGAACTTAAAAAAGCAGGGTCATACCAGTGCCCAAGAAGAGGCATTTTCAATAGATTTTGTGGTAGATACCGGGCTTAATGAACAGACAACCTTCTGCTGCATTCATGACACACTATTTGTGAATCGCCGTCTTAAGTTGCATACAGGTAGGCTGTCTACACTTCACCATGCAATGCTGTTAACATTATGCATCCGTATATCTAAATGTATCGCGGTTAATCTTGTGGCAAACTGGTGCTTGTTTTGGGAAAATAAATAGGCAGGTCACATAGATTGAGATGGAAACTTTCGCATCACAGGAATGTTCTAGAAATGTACAAGGTATGTACAAGGAAATGCAGCACCCTTCGAGGAGCTTCCACCGCTGCTGCAACCCTTTGAGTGAGGTCCTGAACCCGAAACAGCAGTTTTCGGGATGTGATGAAGAGTGCACTGCATCGTCAGCAACCAGTCCATCGAAGACGATGTAGTGCGCTGTACTTTCAACAGTCTGCATACAAGATATGCATAACATTAAACTAAACATTTAAAAATATTGGGAACAATCAGAATCTCATTATGAGGTACCTTATAATAGAAAGCTCTAGTACTACTTCCCCACTTGGGTTTATTACTGTGCACATCTACGTACGCAAGCATTTTTACATTTTAGTCTACACCATGGCTTATTCAATGTGTTAGCAAAGATACATGGTGGGGAAAAAATGCTTCCCCAATCATATCATGCACCTCTCAAAAGGTTTGAAATGTACCAAGATACTCAATTTTCAGCCTTTATACCAAGATTTCTTGCTTAGCTTAGAACGCCATAACCAGTAAGCCACTACAATGGGTGATAAACAAAATATAAACCATGTTAACGATTCAGGCGGAAGAGTAGCATTATTCATCATTTACCTTGAAGGATCCTTTCGTAGACATGTACCCAGCACAGATGTTTAATCTACTAAATGAAACTTGCGTAAAACCCCAAGCAAGCACTCCCCTCCCTCTTTAGGGAGATTTCCCATATGCACCAATGACCGAGCAAGCCCCCATGTGAGCAGATAAATAGCGCTTATACAATGACCACTGCTGCTGGAAACACAGCACAGTGTATTTGTTTAAGCTCACCTGTAGACTTCTACTCCAGTTACATAAATAAGGTATACTGGATCATTTTATAGTCAGTCTTTCACAGGTTGCTTATTGGTCAAAAAACGATTTCTTCACTTACGAGGCCACAAGTGAGGCTCACTGTTGTCAAAAATCTATAAGACATGCTAATTTTAGTCTGCTTCGAGTGCATTCATGAGCAGCTGTTTCGATGCAGTGCCTTTGGCAGATAAATACTATATTTTTTTTTCAATTCCTGAAAATATCCATGTAACAGACAATATTATTTAGAACTAACAGACATTGATGCCAAGGAAATTATAGGGGATGTTATTAGAAGTAATTGTAATGTAAATGTGAAGAAAGCAAAGTGGACGGAAAGATAACTTGCCACCGGCAGGGACCGAACCTGCGACCTTCGAATAACGCGTCCGATGCTCTACCACTGAGCTACGGTGGCGGTCATCCCACCGTCCACTCTGTAGGGTATATATGTGCATTTAAACCTGGGAGCATCAGTCAGCGCCGCCTGTTGCCATTACGGCGAGTGTGGAACACTCTTTTTTTGCCTGTTGGCGTCACGTAGCACGTGATCTTATTACGAGCTGGCAGCTGACTAATAACCCCTCGCATACTACCTGAAGGCATCAAGTCTGCCAGAACGAGACCCTCGCTATGAATGAAGGAAAGAAGTGTAAACTTAAGGGCTCGTTTGCTTTGTTAAACACGATATTAATTGGAACTAACAGACATTGATGCCAAGGAAATTATAGGGGATGTTATTAGAAGTAATTGTAATGTAAATGTGAAGAAAGCAAAGTGGACGAAAAGATAACTTGCCACCGGCAGGGACCGAACCTGCGACCTTCGAATAACGCGTCCGATGCTCTACCACTGAGCATCAGTGGCGGTCAACCCCCAGTCCACTTTGTAGGGTATAGATGTGCATTTAAACGTGGGAGCGCTGACTGACGCTCCCACGTGTGACTGACGCCCTTTCTGTTCCGTCTTTAATTTTCTTCCTCGAAGGTTCGCGTCTACTGTATTTCAGTAAAATATTTGATACGTGGTGTCTGACTCCGGTGTGGAGGAGTGTTAACACTACATGCCAAGGAAACGATAAATGTCCGATTGGCGATGGCTCGAAATCGTGTCACTACTACTTCAACGATTCAAATACAAAGATGGCAACTGAAAACAGGACACAGCCCATGCTCTTAGCAAATGTGGCTGCAAGGACTGGCAAATAGACACGTGATTAGTAACCTGCAAAGCCAAGGATGCGCACTAAGTCGGAGACAGTCACATGAGGAAGGCGATATATTAAGTGGTGGCCTGGGCGAGTTGGTAACTCAATATCGACATGAATGAAGCAAATAAAAGTGTCATAATTAACAGAGCAGCAGATGAGAGGCCTGAAAGACACACTTGCGTATTGAAAACGGTAAGTGCATCAAGAAAAGGACAACGAAAACAAACACAAACAGTGGTACTTACAACTGGTACTGTGAAATTAACACGTCATATGTGTCGTTTTCTTTGCTATGATGTGGTAGCATCCCATGCCTCAGAACAGAGGCCGCTGAAAAATTTGTGCAATTTTTTAGTCTAGCTTATTTCGCTAAATATTGTAAATCTTAACATTTGCACGGAACCAGGATGACAAAGCTAAGATCTCTTGCTATCATGCAGGAAAAGTTTTTTGACCGAGCGCTCTAATGTCGCTCTCGAAGAAAGTGTTTGCGTTTTTGCAAAACCAATGGATTTCGTTGTTATCTTCTGACGACCTCCCTTTTTTTTCAGTTAGGTTTAACCTCTTGACGCACACCGTTTTCAAGTCCCATTCCTTGTTACTTCATTCCTATTCAATTGTGCTGGCTGCTATTTTGAAACCCACATTAATTTCATGTCACCATTAATTTCATAGTCAATTTTGCCTTCGATAGCATATTCGTGTGCTTGGTCAAAAACTATTCCTGTATGATATCAAGAGATTTTTGCTTCGTCGCCCTGCATTTGTGCGAATGTTAACATTTTTGATCTTTAGAGAAATAAGCAAGGCTACATGCATAAGAAAAATTTTTCAATATCGTGTGTTCTCAAGCATGCGTTTTACCATGTGATGAGCGAAGAAAACCACATATATGGCGTCTTCGTTTTGCAATAAATATCAGTAGGAAGTAGTTCTCTGCCAATTCGTTTTCGTTTGCCTTGTCTTGGTGCACTTATCAGTTTCAACATGTCGCTTTACCAACTAGCTCGGACCCGGATTCTCGTCCAACACACTTGCATACCTGCCAATGTGGGGACCTCTAAGGTGAAAGGGAGTGGGGTGGGGGGTGGGGGGGGGGGGGGGCGAACCGTCCCCATAAATTGACATAATAGGTAGGGGGGGGGGCGCTGCGACGAACCTTCGCCCCCACAGAAGGGGAACCCTGCGTACGCGGATGCTGTTGCTTGGCTGCTTTTCGTTATTGCTTTTGAGGAATGCAGTAACCTTACATACAGCTAGTAATGATGTCCAGTAAAGTTCTGAGACGTCAGCGATCGTACTGGTACACGCAATTATACGGCGCGTACAATGAAGGGACATAGTTTGCCGTGTTCACCTGTCAGCGAGTAGCCCCTTCCGAATCTTAGTACGTACACCCGTCGGCAAAATAAGTCGGGACGCGCGACTGGCAACCACAATCCGATAAAACTGCATCGCCGCGCCGTCTGCCGAAACATCGCAGTGCGCGTTCGCGTCCTTTCACGCTCGCAGCGATGTCTTTGTACGCGCTTGCAGCGCAATAGCTGAATAAATGCAGCGTTTTGCGGTAGTTCGACGGGGGCACGGTTGGCGCGAAGCGCGCGGTGATCACTTTCACGATTTATAAGATAACATATCTTGTCTCAGTGACAAACCGGTGCCACATATGCAGAATTAGTTCCCTTCTGTGCATGTTTTTTTTTTTTTTAATCGCACTGAAATGCAAAGGAATCGTACTGAAATGCGAACGAGGGCACCAAAAACGAACAGACGTCGAGCCGAAAACATGCTTCACTTTACTAGCATACGATTACCAGACAAGGTCCGGCTGCTACGCGTGATCTGTTGATAAATGCGAAGCGAGCGGTGTACTACTCACTGCCAACGTGCAACCGGCGAACTTCGCGCGTGATGGATGGATGGATGGATGGATATGGCTGTACCCTTTAGATCGGGCGGCGGCTAACGCCACCTAGCCGTAATACTTAGTGAACAAAAACTAAATTTATCTTTCCCTTTTTTTTTTTCTTTCCTTTCGTGGTGCTCAGAACGCCTGCTCTGTGTTAAAGTAGAATATAAATACCTAATTCCCTTATTGGAGTTAAGTGAGATGAATTCCCAGCCAAGCCCGGTTTCCACCACTGAAAAAACCTTAACCCGGCTGCAGATCCCCCCTCATTCCCATAATTTCGCCCAGCCAGACAGATTTCTGTCTGGGTAAGTTTGCCTTTAAAAAGTGAAGTCAAGAACTAGCACTTTGCAGTGAAGGATTTAATTTTCACTCGTGCCTTGATTGTAGCCACCACTGAAAAAACCTTAACCCGGCTGCAGATCCCCCTCATTCCCATAATTTCGCCCAGCCAGACAGATTTCTGTCTGGGTAAGTTTGCCTTTAAAAAGTGAAGTCAAGAACTAGCACTTTGCAGTGAAGGATTTAATTTTCACTCGTGCCTTGATTGTAGCCACCAATCTGATAACCTCCTCCTTGTTATCTCTACCCGCTTAAAGTCTATTTTGCCCTCCCTGTCCCTGAACCCCAGTGCTTTGAAAAATTCTGTGTCGTTATCCTGAACTATAGGGTGAAGTCGTTTACAGGACATTATCAAGTGTTCAGCAGTTTCCTCCTCCTCTGCACACGCACTGCATACCGTGTCTACCCCTTCGTATTTGGCCCGATACGTCTTGGTTCGCAATACTCCCGTCCTGGCCTCAAACAGCAGAGAACTACCCCGAGAATTATCATAGATCCTTTCCTTGGCAATTTCCTGCTTGAAAGTTCGATAGGTCTCTAGTGCTGACTTCTTAATCATGCCTGTTCTCCACATGTCAGTCTCCGTTTCCTTCACCTTCTTCTTAACTGATAGTTCTTTTTGATTTGGCCCCCCTGCTGTTTTCTAAGTATTTACCTGTCAATTTTCTGGTTCGCTTCCTCCATTTTGTATCGACATTCCTCATGTACAAATAGCTGAAAACTTTCCTAGCCCAACGTTCCTCCCCCATTTCTCTCAGTCGCTCTTCAAATTTTATCTTGCTGCTAGCTTCCCTGCCCTCGAATGACGTCCATCCCATATCACCTTGTACTCCCTGATTTGGTGTATTCCCGTGAGCTCCTAAAGCAAGCCTACCTATTCCACGTTGCTTAATTTCTAATCTTGCTTGAACCTCTGGTCTCATGCACAAGACCGCATTGCCGAACGTCAGACCAGGAACCATGACCCCTTTCCAAATTCCTCTCACCACATCGTACCTATTGTAATTCCACAGTGCCCTATTTTTCATCACCGCTGCATTCCTGTTACCTTTAGTCGTTACGTATCTTTCGTGTTCCCTTAGGTACTCGGCCCCCTTGCTTATCCATACGCCCAGATATTTGTATTTATCCGTTATCTCTAGCGTGACCTCCTGTATCCTGTGCTCACTACCTTCATTATCATTAAAAATCATGACTGCCGATTTTTCCTTACTGAACCTCAAACCTAACCTATCTCCCTCATTACCGCAGATGTCTATCAATCCCTGCAAATCTTCCTTGTTGTCGGCCATTAGCACTATATCATCTGCGTACATCAATGCTGGTAGTGACTGTTCAATGAGTTTTCCTTGTTTTACGAAAGACAGGCTGAAGCCAAGTCCACTCCCCTCTAATTTGGCCTCTAATCCTTGTAGGTACATCATGAATAACAAGGGTGACAGAGGACACCCCTGCCTAAGCCCCCGTTTTATCTCTGTGGGCTCGGATACCTGTTTTTCCCATTTTATAACTACCTTGTTACTTTTATAGATATCCTTTAAAAGATTAGTAACTCCATCTTCCACACCTAGTGTGTCGAGTATTCCCCATAAGTCCTCTTGAACCACGCTATCGTACGCTCCCTTGATATCCAAAAATGCTAGCCACAGGGGCCTGTGTTCCGTTTCTGCTATTTCGATGCACTGCGTCAGTGAGAACAGATTGTCTTCCAACCTCCTTTGTTTCCGAAACCCATTCTGTAGTTCCCCCAGCACCCCCCTCATCCTCCACCCATGCCTGCAGTCTTTCCTTTATAATCTGCATTACCAGCCTGTAAACCACTGATGTCACTGTTATAGGACGGTAGTTGTTTATGTCAGCTTTGTCCCCCCTTTCCCTTATAAATCATGCTCATCCTGCTAAGTTTCCACCCATCAGGGACTTCCCCATCTATTATTGTTTTGCTCGCTGCCTCTCTTAATGTTTGCTTAGACTTTGGACCCAATTTCTTTATCAGCATAATTGGGATGCCGTCGGGGCCTGTTGATGTACTACTAGGGACTCTCTTCTCTGCCCTTTCCCACTCTCGTTGTTTAAGTGGAGCCACTGCGCCACTTGATCCATCCTTGTCTGATAGGGTGCATGAGACACCACTCCCTTGTTTTTTAAATTTTTCTGTCATCCTTGTTCTTACATACTCAATAGCCTCGTCCCCTTCTAGCCTAACACCTTGAGCTGTAGTTATAAACTTCTGCTCTAGGCTTGTCTTATTACTCAGGGAGTTTAGATGGTTCCAAAATTTTGCAGCTGCATTTCTATGCTTTTTGTTTACTTCTGCCAGCCACTGTGCCCCCCTTTCTTCTAATCTTTTCGTTGATAAGCTGGGATGCTTCCCTTCTACAGCTTAAAAAGTTATCCCATTTTCTTTCGACATCATCTGTCGGTTCACCTCGCTGCTTAGCATGTCTGTGTTCCCTAGAGGCTTCCTGACGTTTTACTATGGCTCTCTTAACTTCATCATCCCACCAGCTCTTGGGTTTATGTCTCCTTTTCCGGGGCAACTTGTCTCGTACCTTAGCAAGCTCTAGCTCAAACAGTTTAATTAAATCCGTGTATGTCCACACTGTTTTAGTACCCTCGGTGATTTCTTTCTCAATTTGTTTAGTAGCTATTTCTATTTGCCTTTCTGAATAAAAGTTCCCCTGTGGTTGCTCATCTTGCCTCCTTCCCACTTTCATTGCTCTTCCAAAACTTAGCTTGATACGTTTATGATCACTACCTAGACTTCTGGAGCCACATTCATCTATGTGCATTCCCCTTAGCCTATCATACATCCTATGTGACATCAGTGCGTAATCTATTGTCGACTGCAGCCTTCCTACCTCCCATGTTATCTGCCCTTCACACTTCTCAGTATTGTTGCAAATGATCAAATCATGCCTTTCACACATGTCCATCAGCATTTTGCCTGTTGGATCAGTGTACCCATCCATATCTTCTATGTGCGCATTCATATCTCCCAATATAATTATCTCGCACTCGTCTCCTAGTTCCCCAATGTCATTTGCTATGCACTCCAACATTGCCTGGTTTTCCTCTTTGGCCTTCGCTCCCGTCCACAAGTACACAAAACCAAGGAGTGTCATCTGCCCGGCTACTTTCCCTTTTAACCATAAATGTTCCCTGCATCCCTGCTTGACTCTTTGCCAACCCGTACTCTTATGAATAAATGCCCCAATTCCACCACCCTTTTTGCTGCCTTCTGTTCTATTACAATATTCCCATACGTAGTCCGAATTGCAAGGTGGTTGCTCCATGTCCCTTAGATGCGTCTACAAAGGACTGAACAAAGAAAGCGACCCCTACCGAAAAACGCTGCATGTAATCACCTAGCCGGCTGCAAGCTCGTAAAAAGACATGGCTACGAGCGTGAAAGGACGCGCACGCGCACTGCGATGTCTCGTCAGACGTTAAACGGCGCGGCGATGCAGCTTTATCTGATTCTGGTCGCCGCTCGCCCGTCCCGACTTATTTTGCCGACGCGTGTACGTTCTTTCGCACGACAGCAAAGTATCATGCATGGCGAACACCATAGAACAACATTCAAAATTTTTAGAACCTCTCTCATTTGTCATCGTTATTTTCTTTACGTATACGTAGAGAAGGCTATAGGGAGTTTTCGAATAGCGTACGCAAAGCTTTGCGTTTGCGTTTTCCGCAACTGCGCATGCGTCATACGCTAAGCCTCTTGCGGGCCCCCCGTTAAGTGACGGAAATAGCGGGCGACCGCAAGGAACGCAAAGCTTTGCGTACGCTATTCGAAAACTCCCTAATATTTCGGGACACTTATCGCCGCGCCCTGTACTACCATAGTTCGCCGAAATTCAGGAAACCCGCGGGCAAATCGGGAGAGTTGGCAGGCATGCACTTGTAGCGCTTCGTTGCTCGCAAGCACGAAAGCTTACCTTTTCAGCAATAGGACCAAATCCAAAAGCGCTCTCCGTGTGGCTCCCAGCGTACACTTCGTTGAATGCTTGATCGGAAGCACTCAGCTTGCGGCGAGCACTAGCTTCAACGGAAGCCGTTGACAGAGGAGACGCACTGCGCCGCACCGAAGTCGTTGTTCCGTACTTGCCGATCCACCACGGATTCGGAGATTGCAGTGACACGCACTGTATCTTGCATGCGTGAACTACGTCACCGTGGAAGCCGTCGAAGTACACATCCAAAAGAAAGCAGGTGAATCGATGAACAATCCGCCACCGTTCGCATGCAGCAAACGCGCACACGACATGTCAAAAAGATTCAAAGGTCGCCTGTTGATGATGATCGTGAAGCGCAGTTGCCCCTAGTCCGAAACCGAAAGTCAACGCCTCCGAGATTAATATCACTTACCAGTGAATTGACTTTAGCAGCGCCGTTTTATAATAATCGTTCGAAACAAAAAACCAAGACATATTGTAATATTTTATGTTTAACAACATGTTTGTGCTAGTAGAGTTTTAAAGCGTGTTCTTTTTTCTTTTTTTTCAGCTACTGCTGACGTGTGCAGGTGGCAAATTCGTAGCCTTCGAGATTCACATTTTTCTTTTTCCGAGTAGAGCGCCGTCGGGGCATTGTTTCGACGAGTTGGAGTTAAAATTTCGTTACCTGTGCATAATAAATATAACTAGGAGGCTAGGGAAGGGCGAAGGGGGGGGGGGGGGGAGGGAGTGGTGTTTGGTATTCGACTCACCCCCCGCCCCTTTCTACGTTTATTTGGACCCGCATGTGTGCAAGCACTGGCAAAAGTGTACTTACATACAGAGGGGTCGGACCCCCCTTCTCCCCCCCCCCCTTTCTGCATAAAGTCTGGCCACGCCCCTGCGGTGCTAACAGCCTGTTTTTAAATAACATTCCACCATTCAGCAATCACTGATAAGAGATCTTGGAGAATACGCTCTTTATACCGACGCAGTAGCAATGAAGCTTGCTTTTATTTCATGTGGTGAATTTCGTGCAAGCATACGAATGTGCTATCACTGTGTGCATTGTAAGGCAATGGTAAGGGCTGTCAATCACATTTAGCAGAGCGATGAATTGGGCTAGTTGGTGGTGGTTCATGGTTTCTTGTTCATGGTTTCTTGACCGCCTGTCCTGTAGTCCCTGTATCGTCCTCGTCTCGTCATTCGCAGCGCAACAAGAAATCATGAACCTGTCAATCACAATGCCACAAGTCAACTGCGGTTCCTCCTTCTTGTGGCACGGGTACATTGTACTAGTGTCGTCTGTGATCGCTCAAGCGTACAATGTACGACCCACGAGGGTTCCTCGACAAAAAAAAGCAAATAAGAAATAAAGCGCTCGCAGAGTGATGCGTCCCATTGGAGAAGTTCACTTGTGGTGCTTAGCCGGTGTGCGCCTAAACTGTGCTGCGGCGTGCCATGCGTGTACAGCAGCTGCAGCAGAGTGAGCTCAGACAGTTCAATGTAAACATGCCTAGTTTCATGGTAATACGTACGCTGCATACTGTCACTTTGAGCTGATCCGTGATCATAAGTTTAAATATAACTCACTGATAAAATCAGCGACTTGTGAATTGATGTGAAATACTTCAATGCACAGGAATATGTGCACCACACTGTAAATAAAACAGATGTTCTAAAAGAAAAGCTCATTGTGATTTCAAATTAGAAAACGCGCATGATGACTTGTCGAAACCAGTGTGTAATCGTTTCATGATATAGGTTTAAGCGCAACACCATCTCTTTTACCGTCCTTTCAGTGAGAATGATGAATGGTTACGAGGGGCTGCAAAATACTTTTTAAATGCGAAGCATTTCTTAGCAAACTTCGGCGACTTTGAGCGTATCTATCTATCTAGCTGCCTACGACTTTGTGCTATCCTGGCCGTATCGTTAATGGGATTTATACCAGATTTGGTAAGGCATAACATGACTGTATTGCGAACATAAATGGCTGGTCATATCATGAAAACCATGACTAGCTTGTCATGAAAAGCATGATTTACCTGCCACGCTCATGGCACGCTCCCGGCCGTTTGGTTAGCTTGATATACACCAAATTTGGGATAGAGGGACGTGACTGTATGATGAACATAAATGACAAGTGTTAATATGGAAATCATGACTTCATGATCGACATGACTTGCATTCCACGCTCATGGCGCACTCGCGGCCGTTTGGTTAGCTTGATATACACCAATTGGTATTCAGTGACGTGACTGTATGATGAACATAAATTACCAGTGGTAATATGGAAATCATGACTTGTCACGTGCGACATGACTTGCATGCCACGCTCATGGCGCGCTCGCGGCCGTTTCGTTAGCCTGATATACACCAAATTTGGTATTGAGTGACGTGACTGTATGATGAACATAAATGACTAGTGGTAATATGGAAATCATGACTTGTCATGTGCGACATGACTTGCATGCCACGCTCATGGCGCGCTCGCGGCCGTTTCGTTAGCTTGATATACACCAAATTTGGTATTGCGCGACGTGACTGTATGACGAACATAAATGACAGGTCCTAACATGTAAAACATCACATGCAAATTTTGTAAAGCATGATTTGGCTGCTTCGCATTACATCGATTCCCACAGTGCGTGGGATCTGCCGGATTTTTTTAGTACGAATCACACAAAGTCAACCCATGAAGCCGTTGAACGTGTGAGGAATCTTGTGAATAATGCAAACAAGAGAGTGGTACAATAAATGTGCTATATAGCGCGGTATATGTCGGCGAATAAAAAGTGAAATGAAAACAAAAGCCGAAACATCGATCTTTTCACCGAAAAGTTGCTATGCGGTTTGATTGTATCCGTTGGCATGTGATACGTATTGATGCTTCTAAAAAAAACAATAGGTGTAACATTCAAAGAAACACCCTTGGGTGGAATTTGTGAACATACACCCTAGGGTGTAATTTGTGATCATACACCTATAGTACACCCAAAAATAAAAAAAGGGTGCACAAAGGGTGGTTTACGTGAAATTCCACCCTTTTGGATAATCTTGGCAAAAAAAAGGGGGTGTCCGATGGGTGTTTTATCGAAAATCCACCCTTAAGGGTGTGAAATGGTTTACAGTGTACCGCAATGAAGACTGCGTTTCGCGCCACTTTATTTATTTTTTTTATTTACTTTGCAAACATGGTTACACAATGGCAGGGGCCAAGATAAAAGATGCCATAAGCTGTTTGAGACGCTCGTAGCCCCCGGTCTCTTTCGCGCTAGGGTGACGGGCGAGCCGACCACGATCGTAACAGAATTTCCTTTTTGTCTAGACTTGCGCGTTAATCCAGAGTTCATTTTGTTATGCACATAAAAATATTATTGTTGTTATTATTATTATTATTATTATTATTATTATTATTATTATTATTATTATTATTATTATTATTATTAAATGGCGGCAACACATAGGGGATATGGCGCAGGTGGCATGGTTCACTGTAGACCACTTTGCACCCTTACGGGTGTTTCAAGCAGGCAAAACACCCTTATGCCTAACCAAAATTTGCAAAATTAGGGTGTAAGGGTCTTTTGCTTCCCCAAACAGCCCTTAAGGGTGATGTTCTAGGGAAAACACCCTTTAGGGGGTAAGGGTGTTTTGGGTTATCAAAACACCCATGGCCCATACAAAAGCGTACCAGATGATAACTGGTACTCGCTGATTAAAGAGTCGTTGAACATTAGGCGAGTTTAGATTAAAAGGTATGTCTTTTTTAGGGGTATTTACAAGCATACCATAAATTTACGCCTACTCTCATAATGTTTGGTGCTCACTTATAGGTAACAGGAATATCCCCACCGGCACTGAACGGTGGCTTAAGATACAATGGCTATATATAGCATATGGTCACTTTAAGGCTGTGTAGCGTGTCGCAGTGTCCACGGGATGTTTTACAATACGCTCTGTTGTGTGTATGGTCTGACGCGCGCATGCACCTGCTATGCTGATTGATGTCAACTGGGATTCCACGTTCCCTGACTGGTAGATTTCATTTTTTCCCTTTTTTTTTGTTTTTTTTTCAGTGATAAGGGTGTAAGGGTGTTAGGCCATTGGAAACACCCCATGATATGGGTGTTTTGGTAAGTCAAAGCACCCTTTTCCTAGGGTGTAAGGGTGTTAGTTATAGACACGGCAAAACCCCCCTTAAGGGTGAAAACTGGTTTACTGTGATATACACTGTGCGATAACAATAACGCAACAGTTACGAGTACAAGTACAAAATATTATACACTACATAAATATAAGTATAGGTGAAGAGGCAGTCGTTTATCCAGCAATTTGAGATCATGATCAAGGCCCACACTGAAAGGTGGTTGTGAACCGGATGAGCGACACCAGTTGAGACCGTGATATATTTGTGTTTCCAAATTTAGCATGCTGAAGTGAATTCAGTAACCTTCTAATTTCTTTTTTATCGTTTGCATGTCATTATTTGTTCTTTATTGGGGTGTAAACCAATGTTCACAGCGAAGGAACTCCAAAATACGCTACGCAATTCAAAACGTGGGATTAAGCTTTGTATAGCAAAGATAGATAGCTCACTGCGAAATGCAAGGTCTAGGTCTATGACGTTCAGTTTGAGAATGACGACATTGTAAAACACTACCGTCATGTGTTGCTGGACAAGAAGTTTTTATCTCACGCGGAAAGTGGGACCTCGCGCCCGGTACTCTTCCGCACTTGTTCCTAGCACTTCCACCCCATATATCAAAGTCAAATTGTTTAGGACCAAGGCGCCGACCCCCCAAAAAAACGCCACCCCTCAAAAGCCCAGTGCCCAGTTTTGGAGGAGCCGCCAGAAATAGAACAGCTAGACTGAAGGCAAGCGATTAACAGCGCTGCCGAGACTGAGAGTTGCATCGTATTAACATTACATCAATTGTCAACTGTCACGCTGCTTTCAGAGCAGTGGATATCTTTTTTAGATGTTAGATGTGAAGCATCTTATGGCGAAGCTTAATCCGGTGGTGGTGGTGGTGTGCCGCGTGGCCTCCCTTACTGCGCGTGCGCAAACCCTTTAAAAAAATAAAAATAAAAAAGCCTCCTGTCCCCCCTCTCTCCTCTAGGCATCTCTCTCCGCGGCAACCACACCCTCACTGCGCATGCGCGTCCCCCCTCTCTCTCTCCTCCCCTACGCTCCCCCCTCTCTCCTCTAGGCATCCCTGCCCGCGGCGTCCACACCCCGCTGCGCATGCGCGTCCCCCCCTCTCTCTCCTTTCCTACGCTCCCCCCTCTCTCGGCTCGCGACGCCGATGCAGGCAGCGTCTGCTAGCGAGTTTCTTGGTTGAAGAAACCGACTGCTCGCGCTGCGCAACCGTTCACTGGCCACCCCGTATATATGGCAATGGATCTTGACCTGCAAGGTGGTGCCGGTGGGAGATTTCTCTTGTGCGTTGTTGAACAATATAAATTCGCAGCGTGCGCGTTAACTAAAAGTGGACTGCGGGTCTCTGTGTCCAGTCGGAGTCTTCTGTCTCTCATTGCCCATTAGCAGCGATTGGTATGTTCCAGTAGGAAACACCGCTCCATCACTGCGTGCTTTGCGCCTCCCCAATTTTCTCTCCTGCGCAACGCTGCGATGAGCGCCAGCGTCAACGCCGCCGCCAGTGTAATGCCTGGTTCAAGGTGGCGACAAGCCTGCCGTAACGGCGTGGTGCCGTAGACCGTCGGCCGCCGCCGCCAGCGCGAGAGCTGTTCAAAGTGCACGGCAAACTTCGCCGGCGAGACGATCACGTGACGCGACGAAATCTCGCAAAAAACGTGAGCCGACGAGAATTCACGATGTGCGCATCAGATGGGCTGTGAATCGATGCCATGATCGACGCGGACCGTTTTTCTGCCGTGCAAAAGTCCGCCTTGTTCGCTGGAAGCTTAACATGCCTCTCAACGACACCGAATATGTTGTGTTTACTGTGAATGCGCTCATTTTGGTGTGTTCCCTGCTGCTGCGGCGCCGGCTCGTTTTCTTCCCCGCGCTGCCCCCTGCGCCGCTTCGTGTGGCTCGTCCTTTTTCGACGACGATCTTTCTCCAGCGATCCCTCGCGTGTCTGAATTTCATCATCGTTTGGTGCCCTGAGAAAGAACACTTGCATTGTCTCAGCCTGCGTTCATGGGCTTTCGTAGCGAGAACGACGTTTGCTTCCTTACCTTTGATGCCAAATGCCACCCCGATGATGGTCCACCGGTTCATTTTCAGTTCTGTGTCTTTGTACTCGGGTGTTGTCACACAAAAAACTGTAGTGTCTTACGGTTTCAAGAAATTCTTCCATTGGAAACTCCATACCTCAAATAAAGGCAAGAAACGCGGAGCGTAATGCAAGCCGCTCAGCGTCCTCTGTTTCTGCTTTTCGCGTCGTCTGCTTCTCCCGCGAAGAGGACGCGAAAAGCAGGCGCGGGAGAAGCAGACGACGCCGCGCGCCGTAGTCATGGCAACCGCTCCTCCGCCGCTGATTGGCCGCGTCGTTCTCCGGCAAACGGAAAACGGCACGAAAATGGGTCTCCGACCTATTCTCCGAACGGCAAAGAACGGCACACGTGCGCGAACGAAACAGCCCGCGCACGGCGGCCTGAGAACGGCAAACGGCAAACGGCGAGCCGCCGTGCCGCTACCGTGAACCAGGCATAAGCGTTAGCGCCCGCTGCTTCACATCTACACATGGTTCCCTTTAGCGGGAGATGATGTAATTTTTTAAATGCGAATGCATTTCATAGTCGGGCTATGTCAGGCATCCGGCGTTGGCGTTGTGCGGCGTTGTCCGCGGAGGAGGAGGAGGAGGATAGGTTGAGGAGGTGTGCGCGCCGGCAGGTGTTAGATGTGAAGCATCTTATGGTGAAGCTTAATCCGGTGGTGGTGGTGTGCGGCGTGACCACCCTTACTGCGCATGCGCAAACCCTTTCAAAAAAAAAATAAAAAATAAAAAAACCTCCTCTCTCCCTCTCTCTCCTCTAGGCATCCCTGCCCACGCCGTCCACACTCCCACTGCGCATGCGCGTCCCACCTCTCTCTCCTCTCCTACGCTCCCCCCTCTCTTCTCTAGGCATCTGTGCCCGCAGCGTCTACACTCCCACTGCGCATGCGCGCCCCCTCTCTCTCTCCTTTCCTACGCCCCCCCCCCCCCCTCTGCCTCTCTCCCTCTCTCGCCTTGCGACGCCGACACAGGCAGCGTCTGCTAGCGAGTTTCTTGGTTGAAAAAACCGAATGCTCGCGCTGCACGACCGTTCACTGGCCACCCCGTATATATGGCAATGGATCTTGACCTCCAAGGTGGTGCCGGTGGGAGATTTCTCCTGTGCGTTGTTGAACAATAAAAAATTCGCAGCGTGCGCGTTAACTAAAAGCTGACTGCGAGTCTCTGTGTCCAGTCGGAGTCTTCGGTCTTTCATTGCACATTAGCAGCGATTGGCATGTTCCAGTAAGAAACACCGCTCCATCGCTGCGTGCTTTACGCATCCCCAGTTTTAAATGCGAATGCATTTCTAGTCGGGCTGTGTCAGGCATCCGGCGTTCGCCTTGTCCGCGGTGGCCTCGGCAGGTGTTATAGTGAGTGGAGAGGTGGAGCGCGCTCTGGTGCGTGAGGGCGCTTGCATCGCGGGAGCTCGGCGGAGCTATATATGAAAAAAAAAATTTTTAAAATAAAAAAAAAGAAAATGAAGAAAGAATTCAGAAAAAGAAAAAAAAGAAGAAAAGAAAACACAAAAAAAAGCAAAAAAAAAAAAAACAGGCGCTGCGCCGTGCTCCCGACCAGGCTGCAGAAATTAGGCGCCTTTTTCCTTCGAACCACTACCACCATATATAAATGGAGTGAAGCGCGCGCGAAATGCATTCGCATTTCCTCACGATTCCCTTCGGGGAGGTTGGGGCATTTTTTTTTCTTTAACATGTCCGATATGTTGCTCTTATGAACCAACAAAATTGTATATAAGTGGTCATGTTTCACCAATGACCAAGTTTTGTTACATTTCCTTCATATTAAAGCAGCATATCTTCTTAATCGTATACATGTGTTCCCATTTCTGAAGCTTAGCGCAGGTAACGGGGGTCGCACAGATCGGTGTCGCTTTTTGGTGGAGCGTAGCATACCGCGAAGTAGCAAGCCACGAGTGTACTACATCTGTGGGTGGGTTCACAGAAAATTGGAAGAAGTAACAACGCGCGAAGATTGCCTAGCACCCAGTGCGCAGCCGCGCCTAAACCACACGAAAGTGCATTCACTCAGAGGAGGTGTTTCCGTAAAGGCTGCCTACGTCGCCCCTTCACGAGATCTTCTTTGTACGTTAAAAGCAATTGAGAAAGCTGTCTAGGTCCCTTTGGATGAAAACCTCTTAGTTGGTGACCACTTTTGGATTGTGCTTGAGAATTTCTAGTGGTTTCCACGGCATCCTTTGAGCTGTATCGCTCATGATCAGGACGTAATGGCTAGAATAGTGACGTGTTACAGTGTGATGAAAATGTTCTTTGTTTTGCGAGCGATTCAATCAGAAACTACAGCTTTCTGAAAAGGTGGAAGATTCCAGAAAGAAGATGAAGTTGCTGTAACATTGTCCCTCTATACTTTCGATTGTTAGCCGTCGCGAAGCCTTGTCTTGTATAGAGTGTAAGGCATGGTACTGTTTTGGCGAGAAGTTCATTTTTCGCGAAGTATAAAACATGAGTAGAATTTTTCTAGAACGCTTTTATATTCCCAGTAAGTGAATTTGTTTGCACATATAAATTCTTTTACAAACGCTTTGGCTCGTTATTCGTCTAGGTGAGACGGCTGTTGTTAAAATGGTGGCAGTCGTTAGTAAAACTACGTTGAAAAGGCTCATTCTCTGAGAAACTCCCGCACTTGGGGGTTAACCGCAACGTAGGCAGCTAAAATATACGGTAGGCTGGACATTATTTGATTCTTAGCCAACCAATGAGAAACATATCCGGGCCAATCCACACAGGCAACCTTATGCGTATCCACCTAAGCAGTCCACAAATACGACGCGAGAATGTCGACTGGAAGCACGGTAAATGTTTAAGTTTGATAACAGTACAACTCTAAAGCCGCCGTGCGCAACAGCGCGGTGGACCGCCGCGGTACGCTGTCGCAGCAGACGATGCGCGTAGAGTAGCGCAAGAGTTGACTGCAGCGCCCCAAGTTCTCGCGACCGCCGTTTGGACCATCCTCCTCCGCTGGCGGAGATACGGGGCTTTGAAACTGAGCTTATTCTAGTAACGTTGCGTCCCTCCAGCCGTCCCTCCAGCCGTCCGTCCGGCGTCCGTCCGTCCGTCCGTCCATGTCTGTCCGTCCGTGTCTGTCCGTGTCCGTCCGTCCATCTAACCCCTGGCACGGTGCCAGGTGGCCGCCGGGGTGAGGAAACGGAAGTGGGTCGCGTCGAACTCTACAGCGCTCACGCTTTGCTTGCGTAGCATCACTCTGCCCAGCGTTTACAATCATGCAAGGAGGGAGACGCGTGCATCGCGTTCCATTCTGACCGACCCCGTCTCAATGGACACAGGCGTTCGCGGAACACATTGGAATTTACAAAGTGTCCGTCAATTTAAGCGCTGGAACGCGGATGGCTGGCGTTCGCACGATGCGCAAAGCGCGAGAAAATACGAACGCTTGCGAACGGAGGCACATTCGTCTCGCGTCTCGCTGCGATTCGCGGTAAAAAAATTAAAAAAAAAGAAAACACGCACACATTCTGTTTGTGTGCCATCCCACTGAGAGTGTAAAAGAAAAAAAAGACATGGCATAGTCAGTCGAATGGCCACAAGCTTTCGCCGAACACACTTTGGAATGCGCACAGTGTCCTTCAATTTTTTTCTAGATCTCAAGCACTGAAGTTGCACATTTTTCTCGTTCTCTCCGTTAAGTGCGCGTGCTTTGTGTATGTGCCTGTGCATGCGTGCGCGCGCATCTGTGTGTGTGCGTGCCTGTGCGTGTGTGTGTGTGTGTGTGTGCGTGCCTGTGCGTGTGTGTGTGTGTGTGTGTGTGTGTGTGTGTGTGTGTGTGTGTGTGTGTGTGTGTGTGTGTGTGTGTGTGTGTGTGTGTGTGTGTGTGTGTGCGTGTGTGCGTGCGTGCGCGCGTGCGGACCGAAGGAGGTTTGCTCACCCCCCACTCATAAATTAGTTAGTACGCCTTCTCTTCGCGGGTGATGTGGATTTCGTCCCTATAGGAGGACCCGCGACTTGAAATTATAGTGTGCAAACGCGACTCCCCTTCGGTGAATGCTTAGTTCCTACATAATAGGGGCTTAATCTTTCCAAACACCTGCGCCAGTTGAGCGATGCCCACCCATATTAAAACGGCCAATGGGGATCGTAAATAAGGCCTATGTCAATATTATTATTAACGTTCCTCATATTCCATTAACTTTCGCAGTTTAAAGACTTTATACGGTCTCCTTTAGTCCGTAAAATTATTTTGAGGATTTGGAACCGGAAACTATTTTTAAGGCGATGTTAACCTTGTCTATACATCGCTGAGTTCTTCAAAATACAAAAAAGCCGTACTTTATGGCAGTAATTGGAGCATCAGCGCATTTTTAGTGCGAGTTTCATCGCGCAATTGTTAAAGTGAGCCGCATCGGTCAGATTCTGTTCGAAGTGGATATGTTTTTCGAATAAACCATCTATGATCGGTCAGTTGCAATATGTATTGAATGCGGGGCATTTCTTAGCAAACTTCTGCCACTTTTAGCGTAGATCTATCTATCTATCTATCTATCTATCTATCTATCTATCTATCTATCTATCTATCTATCTATCTATCTATCTATCTATCTATCTATCTATCTATCTATCTATTTATCTATTTCGCCGCTACGACTTTAAGCTCTTGTGGCCGTTTCATTAATGGGATGCATACCAAAATATTTGGTATGGCATGACTTGACTGTATGACGAACATAAATGACTGGTCATAGCATGAAAATCATGACGTGCATTTCGTGAGTGGCGTGATTTGCAAGCCACGGCCTTGGTGCTCTAGCAGCCCGTTTATTTAATTTGACGCATACCGAAATTAGTATGACGTGACAGTTTCTGTGTTAAGAACACAAATGATAGGCGGTAACATGAAAATCATGGCATGAATGTCATGTGCAGCATGATTTATATGACACGGTCTTGGGGCGATCGCAGCCATTTCATTAAATGAATATACTACACGGAAATAGGTAGCCTATGCCGTGACATTTTTGTTTGAAGAACACAAATGACAAATGATAACAAAATCATCACATGCATTTCATGTACGGCATAATTTATATGCCACGCTCACGGTGCGCTCGAGGTCGTTTCAATAGCTTGAGAGAGAGGGAGAGAGAGAAGAATTATTAGATAAGTAAAGGTACGGAGGTTAACCATTTTCGGACGAACCGGTTTCCTACCCTATTCACGGGAACAGTAGGGGGGAAGATTGAAAGCTGAAGAGGAAAGAGAGAGAAAAACAGCACGTTACCAAGCGCACCCACAGTCAGTCACAATCCGACATTCCTGCGTGGTACGCGGCATTGCTGTCACAGCCACTCGTCCTAGTCAGTTTTTCTTATAAACCTCAGTAGTTGCTTCATCGCCTTCGGTTTGCGATGTCTTCTATCGGTGACACGTAAGAATAGTTTCAATACACATTTTTTTTTATTGTCGAGGTGCGTTAGAACGGACGAGTGACTGCCTCTCAACATTATATGCGGGACAGTCGCACGGGACGTGGTGTGGCGTCTCCTTGCAACGACAGCATCGCAAAGAGCGTTATCCACTGCTAAAGGAATAAGCGTTCGTGAATGCCACCAATAGCCATAAGTAATCAAGCAGTGTAGCCTCTCTTCGGTGGAGTGCAGTTGGTATACAAAGATGCATCAAAGAGGGCAGGTGGTGTTCACAATCGGTCCTGTTGGTCTGGCTGCTTGGTGGGCGCACTAGAGAGAGCGTGATCTTCTGTGCAGCCTCTCGAAGACTGCTGGCAGTGTCGGAACTTGAAAGTGGTATGGGGTCTTCCTGTGGGCCGCGCGGCATTATCGACGTGTTCGATTCCTATGACGCCGCAGTGACTTCGCAGCCACTTCATCAGCATTGTTCAATTTATCATTGCGTGACGTGACTGTATGGCGAACATACATGGCATGTCTTAACATGATAATCATGAAATACATGTTATGCCTATGCCATGACTTACATGACACAGTTCTGCGAGTGCTCGCGGCCGTTTCATTCACTGGTATAGAATATTTTACGGGGCCGTTTGAGCGCCGCCATAGTGGGCTGTTAACCTTTGTGTTTTGTATCTTTAATAACCAAACGAACAGTGTTCCGGTAGAGACATACGCATGAAAACGATTGAGTTGGTGCATCCAATGTTTCATGGCTTACCCCTTCCCCAGTGGAGGGTAGCAAACCGGAAATTTTCTTCTGGCTAACCTCCCTGCCTTTCACTTAACTTTCTCTCTCTGTCTCTATTAGTTCACGTCGCGATATACAAAAACAACAAGACATCGGCTTAACATCCCAAGATGGCGGCGCCCAGATGTCTTACGGAAAATAGTCTATATATTGAAATAGCTATGACGTGACGTGACTGTAAGACGAACATAAATGGTAGGTTCCTAACATGCAAATCATGACATGCATGTCTTGTACATTATGATTTACATGACACTGTCTTGGTGCACTTCCGGCAGTTCTGTTAACATCATATATACAAAAATTAGTATGGCATATGATGAGTGCGTCGCGAGCATAAATGACAGTTCATCCATTGTGTATGCGTTTGATTAGCGTGTTATATACCAGATTGCACATGCATGGATTCAATAAACGTATGTGATAGTGAACTTCATGTCATTACGCGAATGCCTTCATTTGCCTCATAGATAAGCAATGCGAATGTATGCAGCTCCTTGATGAGTGCTTCGCATTACATCGATTCCCACAGGTTGTGATATCTGCCGGATTTTTTGGTCTAACCGATCTATGCAGAAAAATAAATATTCGGCCTCAGTAATGGACCTAATTGACATTATTTAACCTTCGTAGGTTACCTAATATATATCTTCATTTCGGCATTTACATACGTCCGCTACGAGTGCTAGTTTACTCTTAATGAGACACATGAGATGCACAGGAGCAAATGTACGGAAAATAAACGGGGCGAAACGACGCTAAGTACAGAAAGAAACAGTGAAAAAAAAAGCGGTAACGAGGGTGTACAAATGCGAAAATTGTGGAATTACGATATTGATATTTGTAGAAAAACCAGTCAAGTGGACATTGACAGGTATCAATACAGGCAGAACGTTCACTGCGTGTTTTCTGAACTCTCGTCACACGACAGCGACTGCTAAGACAAAAGTTGGTAGGAAACGTAAAATTCCACCCGGCATGTTTTTGCGGCAACCGTAATTGTAGATGTCCTGATATTTCTGACAGCATGAAATGGCAAGGACGCTTACAGTACAGCGGTGAAACCACGAGCAACAAGACAAAGCTAGCAGAACGAATGTCACTAAGTCTTCGCCTTTAGGGATGAAGAATCCTCTGAACGGCAAGCATTTGCTTCACATAATGAGCTTTGTCGCGGCGTGGCAAGGTGTTAGGGTGTTTTTTTTTTCCCTTTAGAACTGCTTTCTTATGCGTGCGCTTGGGTAGCCTAATTTACCATCTTCCTATCGCTGGTTGCTACTTATCGTGAGCACTGGTACAGCACTTCTCCGTTTTTCGGCATTGAGTGCCAGGAGAGTGAGGCCACGCGGCGAAGCTTTAAGCTGGGGCAGTTTTAATTAGCGACCGCATTAGGAGTGGCGCCTTGGGATTGCAGCGTCTGGGACTGAAAGGTGTAATTTCCGGATCTCGTGCATGTTGCGATAACAGGATGACGAAGATAAATGTCCATACAGACATTACGCTCGGTGTATTTTCGATGCGTTACGTCTTTTTTTATGCTGCTTTTTACGGCACGATGCATTATGCACTCTACAAGAGAACACTTTCTTGCGCCCGTCGTAAATCGTTCTTCGTATTAGTGTACGCTTCGATAGCCTCTCTAAAAGGAGCAGCGAAATAAGAAGTAAACGAGAGCCTTGGCAGGTTTTTGTTGATATTTGTACATTGATCAATCGTGAAAAGTCTAATGTATAATAAGCACACTTGAAGCAGACGTCTTTTATATACATCTTAAAGAAGGTTTAGCGCTTCAGAAGCCAAGACCAGATGTCGAACATGCCGGAATGCTCGTGCTCCTTTTGGACATTTTGGACACAGAATGCCAGTTCTTCTATGAAAATAGTCTACATATTGTGTCCTGTCTTCAGCACGTCCAGCACTGCATCACTATCGAGTTCCACGAGCGTGTAAATTTCTTAGAATTTAGGCTAACAGCTTAACAAGGCGCTGCAGGTGCAACCAAACGTAGGCGCGATTGAGACTGCGTTCACAATAACGCCTGTATTCGTCTTCATTGATGTTGTCTGGCTTCTTTGTGTTATTTACAATGAATTTAATGTGTCACGAAGTACGACGTCGAAACTATAGAAATTATCAATGCTTATTTCTGGTAAAAGGTGCGGTGAGCACACTGTGTACACAAAAAAAGCCGGCAGATCCCACGCACTGTGGGAATCGATGTAATGCGAAGCAGCCAGGAAGGAGCAAATCATACTTTACATAATTTGCATGTCATGTTTTACATGTTACGACGTGTTATTTGTGTTCATCATACAGTCACGTCGCGATATACCAATTTTGGTGTATGTCAAGCTAGCGAACTGGACGCAAGCGCACCATGAGCGTGGCATGTAAATGGCATTGTGGATGACATGCATGCCAAGATTTTCATGTTACCACCTGCCACTTATGTTCGTTATACAGTCATAGTCATATCACTCAATACCAAGTTTGGTGTATATCAAGCTAACGAAACGGCCGCGAGC
>JALIZH010018243.1:0-62528 GCA_030522465.1 Rhipicephalus appendiculatus | reverse complement strand
GACCTTCGTGCACTCTTTAACCACTGTAACTTCAAAGCAAACTTGCGGTGGAAGCACAAGGCGTGCGAAGCGCCCTGAATGCCCCGATCAGGAGATAAGCGCGCGCGCACCAGCGACCACGCCCCGTGGAGGCGCACGCTCATCCCAGCGAGAGGCGCGACGACCTTTAGAGCGCGCGCTCCGTGACACCTTCGCGCCATCTCGCTAGTGATGACGAAAACGCGCTGAAGTCGAGGAGCTCTGAGGACCGCCAACGGTATATGGTGTGTATAAACAGCTTGCCGTTAGCAAGTTGAGGAACGTACGCTCCCGTAGCCGAGTGGTTTCGCGCCGCGCGCTGCGGAGCGTGAGGTCGCAGGTTCGACGCCCGGCGACGGAACTTTTTCTTCAAATTTCTCTTTGATCTCATTATGTTAGCTTATATTTTACAACGTCATATCCGTGACGGAAATACGTCAGAGGAGCCGTGGTGGACCCCGGCATAAAACACTTTCGTGTTAAAAAAACACTTCACACACTATATTCAATGGGCGCTTGCAATTGATCGACGTTGTCCACTTCAACCCACGTCCTATCAAGGTCGTTTCACTTGACTACCGAATGAGTACTTGAAACACTGTTTCCTACGAAGGCGAAAACCTTAGATTTTACTCACTTATTTATTCAGAACCTGCATCGGTAGTTACAGGCATTACAGCAGGGGGGGGGGGGGGGGGGGGCTCTATACATCACTTGATCAATTGTCATTCATTGGTGCCCACATAGCATGGTAATAGGCTTCATTACATTGAATTCCCTGCAATATGTGACGGAGTAGCATTCTACTCGCTCATGATCCTACAAAAGAATGAATAACGCCAAGTGTCACTCCTTAAAAGGAAATTCATAAACTTTCAAGGCATGGTCCCTTCTACGCGAAATGTATGATGGTAATGAAATGTATTTGTTTCTGTTTATGCCTGATTTAGAATGATAAATACTGCGAAAAAAGATTACGCTTGAGGGTCTTTCGGCATGCTCAAATTCACCCAGCAATATTTGTTTAGTCTTATCCTTGATCATTGAGCCTCATGAAACGCGAACATTGACCGTCGGCGTCAGTGTCATAACAAGGGATGCAACGAAATAATCATCACGCGATGACGTCACCGTATGAGCTGTCATGACACCATCTATAGCCAAAATATTCGGCGTCATCATTACGTCACCTAGCGTGGCGTCACATGATGACGCCTTCACACGACATCGTCGCTTGGTAAAAGGCACGCCAATCAGCGATGCAGTGGAAAACCAGGTGAAGTGCCGGAAGCTTGCAAGCCTCGGGTCCTGAAGGCAATAGTAGAGAACCACGTTAGACGCAAAACGCTAGGGACCGTGCGAGTTTTTTTGTAAGGAATCCAAGTAAAATGATATCTGCGTGCACCTAGTTCTTGACAGGGAAGTGCCTTGTTCACTGGCACTTCCCTTTCAAGTCAACGGATAAAGGAGCTAAGGATAACATAATGACAGTTCTCTGCGCTTTTTAATATGACTGGGGCAGTTATCGGTTAGGGAAATAACAGTGAAGGAAAAAAATAACAATTGCACCTATTCCAATGAAGAAAGCCATAGGCTTGGCATTACGCAGCCAACCAACTGAGGCTTTTATTATGACAGCATCTTCTTACCTCTTCTTTCTTACTTGTAATTCCTTAATGCCGTCTTCCCAATGCAGGAGAGCAAACAGGATGCGCGCCTGGTTGATCTCCCTGCCTTTCTTCCCTGTCTTTTTCAACCCTGTGCCGTGCCAGCTCGATTCCATTTATGATTCTAAATTTATTAAATTTGTCGCTTCACATTACCCTTTGACGTCCTCAACCGCGCTATTGATTTCTTGGTATACATTTCTACATGACAATGCATTTACTTTTATTTCTCGGCATGCATTACTACATGACTGTGTATTTACTGAGTGATGGTTGGTGAGAGTGCAGCGGCGGGGTTCTGCCAATATTGCATGCCTATACGAACGACCTCTAGGCTCATTCAATTCTAAAAAGACTACCAATGCCCGCGTCGCTTATCCGCGGGGGGAGACTTTCGTCCGGCAAGGAACGTACGGTAGCCTGACAATTATGAAGATGACATTGATGATCTTCTCCACTAGCACATGGTAGTATTTTACCCTCAAACGTGCTCAGTGTACAATCTTCTCTCAATTGCATTCGTAATCACGGGTAGGGTTGCTCGCTCCCGCCCATACTCGCGATCTCTCTCACCATCCGTCAGTCTTTAACGCACGCTCATATGGATCACTTATGCAGTGAAAGTGGAGTTGGTATTTCCCGCCCCTCTTTCCGGCCCCTTGCTATACTATACTAAGTGTGGCTATGCTTGCTCTCTTTTTTTTTTTGTATCTCTTTTGTCTCGGTTTCTTTCTCTGTCTCTCGGTCTATTTTTTTCTCCATGATTCTATCTGTTTCTCTCTTTCTTCCTTTTCCTTCTCTCCATTTTTCTCCCTCTATGCCTTTATTTCTCTCTCTTTCTGTGTTCGTTTTTCCCTCGTTCCGTCCCTGCTCCTCACCTTCTCTTCCCTTTCCCACCAGCTTGCTATGCTATACTATACAAGGCTATGCGATACGCTCTACGAACGTGCCTGCACAGCCGAGTGGCTACGACGCTCGCCTTCCGGTTGTGGGTACGCGGGTTGGAATCTCACCAAGAATTTCCCTTTCTTTCTTTCTCTCTCTATGTACTCGTTCTCTCGCCCATCACAGTTTGTGCTTCCCACGCCAGACAAATCGGCACACGTGTTCTGGGAGCGAAGTAAAATAGGGCGAAGAGAGCGTGTGCCGGTTCATGATGATTCTCTCTCTACGACACACGGAAACCTCGAGCATAACATGTCTGCTGTAAACGGTAAAATCTATTGCGTCGGCACAGGAAATTAGTACGATCAAGTAGCGCACTTAATGGCTGCGTGTTTCGGCCGATAAATATTAGTAGTATCTGGTGTTTTACGTCCCAAAACCACGACATGACTATGAGGGACAACTTATTCGAGGACCATCTGTTGTTCTTTAACGTGCACTGAAATCGTACAGCACACGGACCTTCAGCATTTCGCCTCCACCGAAATGCAACCGCCGCGGCCGGGATCGAACCAGCGACCTTCGGGACAGCAGCCGAGCACCAGAACCACTGTTCCACCGAGGCGGACGCAGCCGACAAATATTTTTTTGTCATTTATAGCCGGTGCAGTGCATGAGCGCACATTAAGGCCTATTGCGTGCAACCTACAAAAGAAAGTGCGTCATGGAATTTGAAAACCATGAAGGGATTATCAGGAACGTCGTATTGGGAGATTATGGATTATGCCGACCCTCTGGGGCTCATTCACGTGCAACACAGTGTACAAGGGCGTGTTTCCATTCCGCGCTCATCTAAATGCGGCCGTGGTCGGGGATCGAATCAGAGCAGCGCGACGTAGTAGCAGCGCTATAAAAACAAGCGCCAAGTAAACTTAGGCTTGTGTGCCAAACCATATTATGGAAATGATGTTGGCGGTTCTGCTTTCTTCGTCAGCGCGAACGGAGATAAACAATGTCCTCCTTTCAAAAATACGTTGCAGTATCGTTACACATGTTTTTAAACACGCGTGCGGGTCACAGAGGGGTGGAACCGATGCACTTGTAACGCTCTGGCAATAACTCTATCGACACAAAGTGAACGAAGGCTGGAGAGGAAGTACCAGCTGGTGCCAACATACAGCATTCATGTCAACTCATTAGTGTAGTGACTGGTGTGTGGAGCGGCAGTCCCCTCTTTTTTCACTAAGACGTCCGAATCATAACTCGAACTTGCAAAAATAGAGCAGGAACACTTACGAATAACGGTAACTGAGTCATTTCAACCGTAACGTGACGTCGCTGCGCATGCGCAATTGTTGGTGCAGGTGGGCATGTATTTCTGGCTCAGAGGCTGGACATTAGCAACAACTTGTAGGTTTGGGCGAGTCGGTTCATGATGCGAATAACTAGAAGCAGCGGGAAAAAACGAACGACAACAAGGAACACACACAACAGGACAGCGCTAGTTCTGTTGTGTGTGTTCCTTGTTGTCGTTCGTTTTTTCGCGCTGCCTCTTGTTATTCGCAGGCTGGACATCATCTGAGAGAGACGACTTAACGCAGGTCATCAGAGTACATTTCGGCATTCAAGGACAATATTTTTCTTAATGTATACTGATGCCTTACAGAATGTGTTTACGTTAATTAAGGTATAGATAACGCGTGTAACTACAGAGTGTGGAAATCATATCTGCATGACGCCTTACCATGCTGCTGTACGCGGAAAGACCTCAATAAGCAGCCCCGAGGAAATGGCCGGTTTACTATAATAGTCGCCCCATACACGATTACCCACCTTTCCGGTTTAATTATCGGGTATGATCCGCATATCATCGCGTAGCAAAGCTGCCGACTACGATACAGCCATACAGCACCTCTACGACAACTGTGTTTAGCGATAATAATGATATCTGGGGTTTTACGTCCCAAAACCACGATAATACGATGAGAGACGCCGTAGTGGAAGGCGTCGGCAATTTTGACCATCTGGTGTTCTTTACCGTACACTGGCATCACACAGTACCTGGGAATCTACCATTTCGCCTCCACCGAAATGCGACCGCCGCGGTCGGGATTGAACCCGCGACCTTCGGGTCAGCGGTCGAGCACCGCAACCACTGATCCACCGTGGCGGACGACTGTGTTTATGAAGCGATTCCCCTCCAACGGACACAGCGCCACCGGCTTCGTGGGCTCGATGCGGTGACCTTCGCAAAGCCAAAACACGAAAAACGAGGATAGAGCGAGCGCCTTCCGGAGTTGCGTTGCGAAATTGTTTAGAATATCCCGTTCCCACCTGGCGCGATATCTTAGGCGACAGAGTTACCTTGACCCACGCCAACAACTGAAATTTCGAACTTGAACCATTGTCATAGGGAAATCGTCGATGGTGTTGCCACTGCGACTGCAGGCACCCGAAGAACCTTGCCTGCGTCTTTCACATTATATCTCGATAGACTTTGTATAAAGGCGTCCATTTCGGCACTCTAGTCAGACATAACCAAGGGAAGGCGATATCAGTGCAGTTCCGGGAGTCTGCAAGAGGCGCTGTTTGATCAAATAGGACTAAAGTACTAGCATGCATTTTCCTGATACTTAACGTTTCCTTTACTGTGAACGAAAAACACACACGTAAATTTGATGTATTTTGGACAACACTAACAATATTCTCGCATACAGTACCTTTGGCTGGCACTTTCTAACGCTTAAATGTACGTAGGTGCTCTATGTAAAATGGCGCGTCTTAAAATGTTGTTTTTGGCGTAGCTACGAAGAAAGTCAAGTTTAATAATATAATAAATATTGGGGTTAGCATCCCAGAACCACGATATGATTATGAGAGACGGTGTTGTGGAGGGTTCCGGATATTTTCGACCACCTGTGGTTCTTTAACGTGCACAAAAATCTAACTACACGAGCCTCAAGTATTTTTCGCCTCCGTAGAAAATGTGGCTGCCGCGGTCGGAATTCGATCCCAGAACCTGTGGGTCAGCCGTCCTGGAAAGTCATGTTTAATACCGGACTCTATATCATCGAACAGTTAATGAACTATTGTACCAACTTATCAATGTCAAAAATGTTCTGCGATGTTTCTGGTTATAGAGTGATAATTTTTTTTTCCGGAGACATTTTTCCTGCCATTGTTCACCTCCGCGGTAATAGCTTTCTTGTTCGCCCTTACCCTAATGAAAATCAGCAGATAATAAAGCCGAGGAAGATTTTACTGGATGATTTTACTGTTTTAAGAGTTTAGTTGTAATTGCGATATAAATGTGAAAAAAAGTAAAGTAGACGAAAAGATAACTTGCCACCGGCAGGGACCGAACCTGCAACCTTCTGATAACGCGCTCGATGCTCTACCATTTCAGCTACGGCGGCCGGTCGTCCTCTCGCCCATTTTATCGGGTGACGGGGATACATCGGCGAAAAACGGCGCAGTGTCATTCAGGAAGTCTCACGCGGCGCCTAAGATTCTATACGAGCCGTAGGCGGGGCGTAGCAATATTGAGCGATACTGTGTTATGCCCAGTGCTTATTCAGTGAAACGTGTTCGCATTCGCAATTACTGAGCTCGCTTATCCTGCAATCTAGTGAAACGAACTTCATTGTATATGCAATGCCATGTTTCAATGCGTTGTGTTTTATGTAGACACTTTTGATTGCAACATTAATAAGTAGAGGACGCTTGAGCGTTGCCTTCGCGAGTAGAACGCGATAGTGAGATCGGGCCCCGCTCGCGGTGTCATTTCATCGTTTGCCATGCTTCGCTGCTTGGGGACACCTCCACCATGCCGGTAGAAAAGGAGCGGCTGTGAGCGCAACATTGTCCGTTTTAAAGGATCTTAGAATGCACGCCTGCGCTGAAAGTGCTCTTGCGATGTGCCCTCTATGCCAGGAGTCTCAAACTAAACTCTGCCAGCAGGCCTCAGACAAACAATTTAGCCCCACAAGCATAGGCGTGCGCAGAGGGGAGGGGGGGGGGGCGCTCCCCCCTTGTCAACTAAGAGGCGGGCGCAATGTCACCCCCATACATTGACATAATAGTATAAGTACCAGTGTTTCCTCAAATAAACTTCAGTTAGTTTGCGCTGGTCTGTTGTAAGTGTTCCTTTCTAGTCCTCGTGTTCATTACGCAGCATTGTATCTTCCAGTATGCAACACCAACTCGCCCACATAAAGCTCCTTCCGCTGACATAATAGGGAAGGGGGGCGCAACCCCCTCTTGAAGATTAACCCTGTGCAAGCCTATGCCCGCAGGGGCAAAGAGTGGGAAGGGGGGGGGGGTTGTGGAAATTCAGCACATGGTGCAATTGGAAGAAAACTTTTCCCATATCTCCTATATCATTTCTGAAGGAGATCTAGCGCTAGGATTCCAACACATCGATACCGATCTCCAATATGACGAAAAACTTGGAGGCCGATTCTGAAATACAGAGTTGTTTCACGATAATGTATCAACGATAATGTATCAAGTTGTTTCACGATAATGGTGACCGCAGATAGTGCTTCGCGAAAAGAATGCTTTACACTTGTCATGCTTGTGTAGCTCACGAACATACTTATTAATACAATAATAAAATATACAACGAACATGTGCGGGCCGCGGACCGCATGCGACCAGCAGACCACGACCAGCAGACAAGCAGGCCCCATGCGACCAGCAGGCTCCTGCTTTATGCCATAATTCATAATACTGAGAATCAACGAAGTGCCCAATAAGCGTCTCTAAGGCAACTCGCCCAGCTGCACAGTTTGTTGATGCTGCTACTGATCATAATGATGACTACTTATGTTATGTCTGCACATCTTGTGGTGGGTGGGCCTTTAAATCACCCACTTGTTGCGCAATTCACATGGCGAGACGCCTGGTGCAATTCAACCCTTCTGCCAAGCATTGTTATATGTGTTAACAGGACACCTTTCACGACATGACACCTGCATACGAAGCACAACCCGCGACCTTTCGGGTCAGGAGCCGAGCAGCGTAACCGCTACACCACCGTGGCGGACAAGCACAATGCAACCGCAGATACGAAAATTACAGGATGCACAGAAAAAAAAAAACCGCCAGGCCTGCGCGGAACGCGCAGCACAGTCACAGCCAAAGCTGGGAGAGCACCATTTCTAAAACCCGTTGCAATCTATCTTGGGGCTACTAATACAAGTATGCTTGCAAGGTACTACTCCATTAATTGATTCGGTGGCTGATGACGACGAAGAATTATGGCTGAGCCCTTTGTAATGGGTTGGAAGCATTCAACGACCCCCCTCGTAATGCAATTCATATTGTGTGACGCCTGGTTACACAAATGGCATTCTGTGACGCCTGGTTGTCGTTTCACTCTTCTGCCACGTTATATTGCGCATGTTAACGTGGTTCCTTCTCGACATAATGCTTGTATAGGGTTTTTGTGCGCCGGGTTTTCGAGCACAGGCATGGCTCAGTGGTAGAACACCGGGCTGGCACGCACCCAGGTTCGGAGCCCCGTGCAATCCTGAACATTTTTTCCTAAAGTTTTTTTCTTATTTCGTGCGATAGCGGTTACGGACACCGGCGGCGGCGGCGGCGGACAAGCTACGGCACCCTTGTTGTGATCTCATAAGAGCTTTCGCTGTAAAGAAAACTTGAAGGACGCTTGAGCTTCGCCTTCAAAGAGTAGAACGCGATAGCAGAATCGGGCGCGGTGCGCATCGCGTTCTCAATTGCTAGCCTGGCTTCGGTTCTCGGAAGATGCGTCAACCATGTTGCAAGAAAACTAAAGTCTTTGCGTGCAACATTGGCTGTTTCGAACTATCCTAAATGCCTACTGCAAGAACAATTACGCAGTGCTCATTACGCCATAACTCTTTTATTATTTTTCTCGCAAATCAGGGTAAGGCCCACTACGCGTAAATAAGGCAATACGCGAACCTACGAAGCTGCTCGCATTGTGCGTGCTTTTGCTGATGGTGATGATTAAATATGTTTGAGTGCTTGTAATGGGTGGTCCTTTAAAGCACCTAGTAGTTGCGAAATTCACATGTTTTGACGCCTGGTGCAATTCTACGCTTCTTCCACGCAATATTACATGCGTTAAGGAGACTCCTTCCACTACATGACATTCTTAAGTGTTTTCTTCCGAAGCTGTTTAAGTAATATCGTGGCTCTGTGTAAGAACACCTGCTGGCCCCGCAGAGAGCCTGTGCTTGATTCTCACTCGAACTGAAGTTTTTTTATTATTTAATTTATTTGCATCTTTCTCCATTTTTCAGTGACGGACAAGATGTGGAGTTTTTGCTCACAACCAACAACGCCGACGCCGTCACCGGAGTTTCCGCGATAAGAGCTCTTTAACGGTATCGCGTTATAGTTTAACGCAATAAGTTTACCGCGATTGCGTTAGACTTAGAAAGCAACAAAAATTAAGGAATGAATTACAGCGCGGCCAATATCAAAAAACAAATAAAAATGCGATATTAGCCTCATTTCTTTGCTTGTTTGTCGCAGGCTGAACGCTCACGAGAGCTTACTGTAAGTCGTAAATCCGAACTGACCCTGCGCGGTTGATTAACTTCGCTGGCAAACATTCTCGGTTCGATCCACTGCGGGGAGAAACGGGTGGGAGGCCGAGTGTAGCGGAAAGGGGTCGCCGAGGTCTGTCACTCGGATCCCCTCGCGAAGTCACACGTCGTTCCGACTCCCACGCCACGCGTCGGATGGTCTCGAGGGATCAGGGTCGAAGCTCTGGGCGGATTCGACTCTCGGGTGTATTCGGGCGTGTTTGTCGAGGGCTGTAAGCAGAGCCGGCAGTGGTCGATAGCGATCACTCGATCACATGTTGATTGACCTTCGCGGTAAACACGCCGCGAATGGATTTGCTCGTTGTGTTGACCCTTTCCAGCGGACACTGCTAGGATGTGTCGTGCTCAGTTCCCATCGACACGTATGTAAACTTCGTTTGCTTGCTCTTCGGGCCATGAACGGAAATTAACCGCAGGGTGATTGCTTTCGTTTATTTTTCAACACTGACGAAAATATCTTGATGTGCGCTTTTTCTATTGCTATTCACTGGAAAGGTAAACGCTATAACTCATTCATTTCTTTATTTTTGAAAGCAGTCGTGAACAGGTCTACGTCAAGTGATGGCGCTTTGTAGTCACAAATATTATAAGACCGTCCCCCATTGGGAAAACGCGGGGGGGGGGGGGGGGGGGGCGTCATGTGACGCTTGGCTTGCGGATGCCTGACCTGATGTCGTTCTTTCTTTCTTTCTTTCTTTCTTTCTTTCTTTCTTTCTTTCTTTCTTTCTTTCTTTCTTTCTTTCTTTCTTTCTTTCTTTCTTTCTTTCTTTCTTTCTTTCCCATTCCGCTATGCTCCATCCTAACATTTTCCTTCATCCGTGCCTGGAATGGAACCGTCACCCAAGCGGGCGGCAGCGCAACATTTCTGTTGCTACTGGCCAGGCCCGTAGCCAGAAATTTTTTTCGGGGGGGGGGGGGGGGGGGGCACCTATTAGAAACCTTGAAAACCCCCTATTTTAATTATTTTTTTCGGTAAAACAGCCCCCCTCAATCCGAATTTCGGGGGGGGGGGGGGGGGGGGCTGGGCCCCTAGCCCCCCCCCCCCCCCCCCTGGCTCCGGCCTGCTACAGGCAACAATGACAGTCATGCGTCAAACAATATCAATAGCCATGTGAGGATAATTCACTTTACAAGCGTGAAACAGCCTTTTGGGTACCAGGCTTCCCAACCAGCGGAGCCTACCTCACCTGTTGCGGCTTGTTGAAATGGGTGCGGGTGGCGGCGGGGGGTGTTGACAGCTTTATTGAAGAGTGGCACTTTCGGCCCAGGCGACGAGTGCTTGCTCTGGTCTCTGATCGGGTGCTCTTAGCAGCTGTCCCTGTTTCCACGTCTGTTAAAGAGCTGGAAGGAGTGATTTGGCAGGTCTTAAACACTCTTACCCTCAAAGAACGTGATTTTAGGAAGTCAGTGGGTGAGTCGGGCAGTTTTGACATATTGGGCTTCGTTGAGCGTAGGTAAATATGACCATTCTATATGGGCAGGCAAATTCTCACCCGTTTGGCGCGGCACCGACCGGGCCAGATGGCTTAAGATTCCGAAGATGGGGACGGACTTAGCCGTCTCAACGGTCAGAACAGACCCAGTGACCGCGGAACTGTTTCGGTACCTAGGTGACCTGAGCAGATATCGCCACGCTACAGGACTATCCTGCTCTGAAGGCGCTATTTATTCACTGCAACACGAATTTGTACTCGTCTGCACCGGTAGAGAGACTTCTTTCTTTCGCGACTCATGTGTTGAAGCCGAACCGACGCTGTCTATAAGACAGCCTAATTGAAGCTCCTGTTGCGTGAGTGAAATTAACGCAGCAACCTTCTCAGCAAAACAGATCTTGATGTGCAAAATGAATGTATAACTTTTTCTCATTTAAGTGGTGTTCGTTAGTGATCGGAGTAATTTGCTCGAACTATGCTATTTCTAACATAGCTCATTTTGTTGTCACCAAGTATTTCAATTTCGGTGTCTAAGGCTTGTTACTCTTGCTTTGAAATAGAGTACTCTTTATTAGGATTGGTACCTGTAATAATGTCATTATTACTGTTAACGTAATTTGTAACGCCCCTCCCCTTCAGTAATCTGTTAATGGCACTGAGGGTTCTGTATAAACGAAGAAAGAGCAAGTTTCAATGCGCTGCAACTTCATATGCAATATTGTGCTGAACTATTTTAATAAATGTCGTTGCGGAGTATGAGTATCCCCGAAATAAAAAAAAAGTATTCTAGTATCTGTATTGGCTGTATCTGTATTCCAGAATACTTTTTTTTTTGTCTTTTTTAAAAGTATCTCCAAAATATGCCGTTACGTCAAAGGCAAATGCATCTCATTATCTGTATTATAGCCTTCCAACGTATTTTAATATCTGTTTTGCGGAATACCTTTTCTGGGTATATTTGCCCAGCCCTGGTCCGAATAAAGTTCCGGCGAGCAGTGGTTCATAGTTACCGGACTAGAGAACGTATGTGTCTAAACTAGGCGCCACGCCACTGCCTGCCCTTTGTTCAATGACGCGTGTGCTGGGGTATAAATTCTGCTGCTTAGCCTGTAATGCTGCGTGATTTCTCTGTAAGCAGCCATCCTTTCAAATCTCTCATCTTCCTCTCAGCTCGAGCAGGGCAATCCAGAGGTTCGGTCTGGGAGTCCTCGAGCTGTCTGGTGTGCAGCATCATTGCCGGGTAAGGAGTAGTGAGCGGGTGCCCAGATTATATCTATTGTTCGCTGGTCTTTGTGTTCCGACAATATTTTTAGTGCTATTATTTATATACGCCCTCGTGCAAAGTTTCTCAGATCCCTTCTACTAGTCGCTATGATTACTATAGTTGAGGTAAATGCTATGGCCAGTGCAATGGCTGCTTCCTCCGCCTCTTCTGCGATGCTCGGTCTTACCGAGGGTGTAAGCACATGAGGTTGTCGCTCTTCCAAAAATCCACGCATCTCCACGAAGTGAATGATGACGAGTAGGCGAAGCTAGGTTCTAAGGTCCATAATGTCTACGTTGTAGTCGCCGACTAGTATAAAGGACGGACGGACGGACGGACGGACAGATGGACGGACGCATGGATGAACGGGAGGACGGATGGACGGACGGATGGATGGACGGATGGACGGACGGACGGACGGCACAGGTGACCATGTATTGTGCTGTCACATACTTGATTGATGTACACGTAAAGTCGGTTTTTTACACAGGTGTTTTCCGTTTTCGTTGTGCAGGCGTTCAGTTTCGGTTTCGGTTTTATGGAGCGTGACGGACAAGAAGGCTCGGCCCCAAGGAGCTTCGCCCCTAAAACGTTGAATGCGATTCTGGTCTCCCGAACGATCTTGAGTCGTAGCTTAATTGCGAGGTCTTCCTTGATAAATCATCGTTGAGTGCCACCGTCTAAGATACCTCTCATGTATCTACAGTTATCGTCGTGACCGGCCCAAATACGCAAGGTTTGAAGGTACACTCCATTGTCCGTCTTTGATACAATGCACGATGACTCATTATGTCGGAGTACAGCGTTGGCTGACACAAATACTGCCGTACTGTAAGAGGTTGTGTACTCTCTTGCCTCTTGTAGGTCGGGTCACACATACTTGAGGCGTGTCTGCCGTGGCAAAGCAAACAAGTGAGCTTCACATGACAGGACCTTGCCTGATGACCTGGGGATGTAAAGCTGAAGCAATGATTGTCCTTGATTTGCTGTTGCTTCTTCGCATCGAGAGAAATCTTAGAGTCGCAGGTACGGGTGCCATGCTTATCTGATCTGCAGAAGAAGCATTCACGTTTTGCCACAGCAGTGTTATGCAACACAGAAGCGGTACTTCGGTCTCGTGACTTTTCAGTGTTAACCTTTTTTCTCTCTTGGCGTCGTTAAGCACTGCTTTTGGCTTTCTAATTCCGCCCTAGTGAAATGAAGCAGGTCCTTCAGCTCGCCTTTTGAAGACCAAGTCACGAGTGCCTGTTCCGACACATTACCCACAGGGTCTGCAATGGGAGGACTTCTTAATGTCTCTCTCCGCTTTTCGCGAACTAATGCCAAGACGATGTCCCCCCGGCAAGGCGTTTCGCCAGATGTCGACAAGGATTGCAGAACAACTTAGTGTCGGTACGTTTAAAGCTTTCAGGCCACGAATATGCAGCTTCGCGGCGTCGTACAACTTCCGAAGACCTCTAATATCGTTTTCCCGACATGACGTAAAGAAGGTTTCTTAAGGCTTACAAGTGGTACTATTCTATCTTCTTTCGGTACCCTAACCTTTCCTTAAGAATTTCGACGGCGTGCGTATAGCACGTTTCTGAAGTTGGCAACCTCGCCATAGATGCTGCCGCTTGTCCCGCAAGGCAATTACGCAAGTAGTAAAAATTTGTTGTCGGGGACAATGTCTCGTAGTGATGAACCGCTTGATTAAGCTGTTCCACAAATCCTGTCCAACTGTGAATGTCTCCGCTAAAGGTGGGAAGGCTGACCTTAGGCAGTCGTAATCCGGAATGGCTTGTCGCGTTAAGTCCTGGCTGAATAGTCGTGGTTTGAGCGTTAATCTGAGCTACGGTGGTGGTCTGAGCAGATACTGCTGTTTGCGGCGTGTTTCCAACACGTCCTAAAGCGGCGATCTGACAGCGTAATTCAGCCAGCATGCCTATGACCTGATCGTCATACTCAGCTGCAGCACTATATTCTGCTTCAAGCTCGTCGTCGTGAATATGCCCTTCAAGAGGGGCATTGATGCTTGAAAGCACCAGATTACTCGAGCTTAGGCGGTCGAGAATACTTGTAGGCTTGGCGATGTCGGCGTTCGGGTCGTTGATCAACGTTCGGGCCTCCTGCAGCAGCTTGGTGTTCTGGGAGAGTCGAGCTGTCCGCTTGGCCTTGAGACGATCCATGATTCAAGCCATTCGGCTGTGAGTTGGCTCCAGTAACGATCAGAGAAGCGCTCGTCGGTCAGTCGATCCTCGCCACCCGCGACGCGACGTGGACGAGTAGAATAGCCCTTGAGTCGTGCGTAGAAAGGGGTACGTTCCGCGCGGGGTTTTCGGCAGCATAAATGTAAGAAATCTATGCGCTAACGCTAGAAATCAGACACGGAGCCATCTTGTCCTTAGGATTCTCAACCTTCCTCGTCTTCTCTCCCAGTACTAGGCTGCGCACGTCTATTCTTTTTAAATGCGAAGCATTTCTTAGTCGGGCTATGCAGGCATGTCAGGCCTTAGTCGGGCTATGTCAGGCAGCAGAGGGTAGGTGCAGTGCTTCGCCGCTCCTTCCTCTCCCCGTTCGCTCTCTCTCCTTCCCTGCGCCCCACTCTCCCGTCCGCTCGCTCGCACGTATATAAATGGAGTGAAACGCGCGCGAAATGCATTCGCATTTCCTCACGATTCCCTTCGGGGAGGTGGGGGGCATTTTTCTTCACCTTTTGCGTTATAGACGCCAGGCCCGTAGCCAGGAATTGTTTTTTAGGGGCGAAGCTCCTTAGGGCGTAGGCTTGTCCCGCGTCGTTGTCGTCGTAGTAGCCACCATGACGATGACGCTGCCATCACGGCACAGCACATGGAATGTGCTTGTGCAGTATGCGTCATAACGATGACGCTGATGACGATGAAGAATAAGCGTCGTAGCCACCTCTAGGTCTCAGAATCATCACTAGTGGCGCTGCGGTGCCATCTAGTGATCGACCGCGTGCAACCCACAACATCGATCTCGTCTTTGCAAACTTCCCACTAGACCCATCCAAGAACTCCTATCCCTCCACTTCACCGATTATAAACCCGTTATAATGAAGGTGGAACGGAAGCCACGGCTTATGTATACGGTAAGCCACCACGGCTCACGACCAACGAAGAAAACACGGCTCCAGTACGAAAACGGAAAATACGGCTCACGAATAAATAAAATTTCTTAATATATACACACACAGTGTTTGTCACGTTTTTGTTGATGTACTGGGCAAGGTTCCCGAAATATTCACGGTTTTCACCGATGAACCTCCGGAGCTTCGCCCACTCATCATCATTCACTCCGTGGATATGCGTGGATTTTTTTTTTTGGGGGGGGGGGGGGGGGCGCTTGTTGAAGGCCTTGGGAAACACCTACTTGTTTTATTATTTGTCCTCGGTAAAACACAACCCCCTCCATCCGAATTTCGGGGGAGGGGGGGCGCCGGGAACCAAGGGCACCCCCCCCCCCCCCCTGGCGACGGGCCTGATAGATTGCCACCAAAATTTCTGTCAGAACTTGCCCAAATATATTTCAGGGCAAAACATTACATTGCAGTCTGTACCCCTCGTTTTTACACCGCACTGCACTTACACGCTGCAATAACTTCTCGGTTTTTCCACTGCGATTCCTGGCTTATACGGGACGTTGTATAATGCTGTTGTTTCGGAGAACTTGCCCAGCGAACGTTGTTACATAATATTTGTTCGCCTGCGCGTTGCACAATGCCACACGTTTCCGCTTCATGCACTTCTTCTATGTCTATTCTAACAGCAGTCGCGAAGATTACGGTCCTAAATGGGGCCATGACACCCAATTTTCGCTCATAATTTGTGTTATGCGGGTTAGTCCAGGGTGCTCATGAACAAGCTGGCGAAATATCAGCGCATTTGGTTCAGAACCTAACTTATAACGAGCATTTCCATAAACACGCGAGCAGCCCCAGAGTCTGACAACACTGGCGCACTCGCGAGCCGTGACGTAACAAGCCGTTTGGTTTGCGAGCTTCTGTATTCCGGCCAGCGATTTTGTTTCATGGTCAGCTGGTCCGTACAAAGGAGATATTGCAGCTTTCTTCAGCTTGGCATGGAAAATTGAATGATTCGCGGCGGCTGAAACTAAGGTAGAAGACGACAGCTCTACTCCATGAAACACGTGACATCACACTCGCCATGGCAAAATGGCGGTCACCAGCAGTGGGCGGGGTTTACAGCTGGCGAATTATAGGGCTCATTTTGCGATAAAATACTCTTTTAAAGCCCATTTTTCATATAAGTACACGTACAATAGACCTCCTACTTCTATTTTTCGCTGAAAACCGTGCTTTGGTCGATGACCATGTCATGGCCCCTTTAAGCTTTGGTATATGCGAGTTTCGATGCTTAAATACTGGCAAGTTCACTGGAATGGAAAGGGAGCGGTAGGAATCATGGTAAGAAAGAAGGCACGGCATAGTCTCGTGTTTCTCTTAGAATGAATGAATGAATCTTAAATGAATGTACTAGACCAAAAAATAAAAATACAGGAGCAGCAAGAAAGTGCTCGCTGAGATAAACGTACAGTGCGACGCCACTTGAGTAATAATGATAATAAAACGTCCATGAACTTTCAAGAAAGAAAATCTCGCTGAAGGCACGCTCAATTCGCAAACCCCATTCGCTGTATAGGCGCCAATTTTCTTATAGTTTTTAAGAAATAATTTTCGAAAAGCTTCGACTGCTTCCACGCAACAAAGGTAAATTGTGTATACAGCTAAAAATGCTCAGATGTGCTGACGACGAGAGATCGCTCTATTGAGGCTTCATTCTGATATGTCCTATTTACTCATACAGACGGACCAGTGTAAGACTGTGTCACATAGTTCGCCTTCAGGGATTGCCTGCTTGTTTGGGGAGACACCATCGAGGCGACCGCGCGCCACGTGCGCTCACTGCGCATATTCTGTAATCAGGGAGCGCCTGTGGGAAATTCTTTGACCTCTTTTAAATGCGAATGCATTTCTTAGTCGGGCTATGTCAGGCATCCGGCGTTGTCCGGCTTTTTCCGCGGAGGAGGAGGATAGGTTGAGGAGGTGTGCGCGCCGGCAGGTGTTATCTCTCCGCTCTTACTCCCTCTCCCATAGCAACAGCTGCGGGTGCGCGCGCTTATCCTCGCCCCCTAGCAACCGGAGCAGGTGGTGCGGGCGGAGTAGCGGAGAGTGAGTGGAGAGGAGGAGCGCGCTCTGGTGTGTGAGGGCGCTCGCATCGCGGAAGTCGGCGGAGCTCCCGCGTGTGTCGAGAGAGTGTAGGAGAGGGTAGGTGCAGTGCTTCGCCGCTCCTTCTCTCGCCGTTCGCTCTCTCTCCCTCCCGCGCCCCACTCTCCCGTCCGCTCGCTCGCACGTATATATAAATGGAGTGAAGCGCGCGCGAAATGCATTCGCATTTCCTCACGATTCCCTTCGGGGAGGTGGTTTACTGTGTGTGGGAATTCCTTGACCTCTTTTTTATCCAAGGTTATTATTTGAGCTTTAAAGACACATTTCATTTCGAAAGTATTTTCAGACATGCGCAGGAGGGCGTGCTGTTTCCACGTGGCGTTTTCGTAGGGCGCCGACAGCTAAATATATATGGGGAACGCGCCGGCGCTATCGTATACTTAGCACGCAGGCGAGGCGCGCCCGATGGAAGTCGACTCCGTAACTCGTCGCCCCCAGTATGGCTCTGCTGATGATGACTATGCTGGCTGTCACGCTGGCTCACTAAGAGACGCAGTGTTTTGAAATGGCGCGTCTCCGTTCGTAGCGTTCTGTCGGCCCCATGCATCAACGGGGACGCATCTCTGCAACGCTGCCTAATGCGCTGGCGTAGAGTTACTGTATATACATACTGTACATACATACTCTATAAATCAGGGTCTGGGCAGTATCGCGATAGTATTTCAGAAATACTGCTGAAGTATCAGTATTTCTGTATCGAGATATATTTGAAAAATGTATTTGTATCTCAGTAGTGAAATACTTTTACAAGGTTATCGATTGTATCGCGATACCATGCAGGACACGGGTATCTCGTTACTTTTGTTTTAGTCGGGGATGAGCTGATGCGGAATTTGCAATGAGGGAATGAAGGTCTTTTTTTGTGCCAAGTCAAGCAAAGGCGCACCTTCGGCCGGTGACATAGGAACGGAGGCGATGGTTCCCCTCAAGCACAGAACAGGCCCATGTGGTAAAGCGCGACGCCGCTGACGGCAGAATCACGGAGGCAAATCACTGTAGATTCTGAAGATGGGTACGGAATTCGGTTTCTGAACGTTCAAAACAGACCCACGTGAGGGCGGAAGTGTTTCGGTACCTAGGCGACCTGAGAAGAGGTATCGCTTTAGTGCAGGACTATCCGGCTATGAAGGCGGTATTTATTCACTATGGCGTCAATTTGTGTTCGTCTGCAGCGGCCGATAGAGTCTTTTCTTTCGTGAGTCCTGTGCTGAGGTCCGAACTGCAGCTGTCTAGAAGGCAGCCCATTTGAGAAGCTCCTGTTGCTAAAGTGCAATTAACGCAACAACCTTCTTAGCAAAAGGGATCTTATGTGCAAAAGAAATATACATTTTTTAGATGTGAAGCATCTTATGGCGAAGCCTAATCCGGTGGTGGTGTGCCGCGTGACCACCCTTACTGCGCATGCGCCAACCCTTAAAAAAATAATAACAAAAACCTCCTCTCCCCCTCTCTCTCCTCCAGGCATCCCTCCCCTCGGCAACCACAACCTCACTGCCCATGCGCCTCCCTTCCTCTCTACCCTCCAACGCTCCCCCCCTCCCTCCTCTAGGCATCCCTGCCCGCGGCGTCCACACTCCCACTGCGCATGCGCGTGCCCCCCTCTCTCGCCTCGCGACGCCGACGCAGGCGGCGTCTGCTAGCGAGTTTCTTGGTTGAAAAAACCGACTGCTCGCGCTTCACAACCGTTCACTGGCCACCCCGTATACAGGGTGTCCCAGCTATCTTTAGCCAAGGGTTTAAAAATAGAATTATTTGAGGCAGGCGAGTAAAGTCAGTTGAATATTGCTTACAGCCATCTTGCGCACTACAGGCAATTTTTTGTTTCGTAATTATCTAATTTGTTAATTATGATTAATTTTCTAACTTGATAAATAATGGCTTTACGCAAGAAATGAGAGTTCCAAAGTACGAGAGCGTCTTCGGAAATCCCCATTGCATTATTTGCGATAAAGAAAGTTTTACGCGTACCATTTTTTCCGTGCTGCAAAGAAAGCCCGCGAAATACAAAAATACCACGTGACTAGCGCATTCGCGCGCCGCGACCGTTCTGCTCTCAGCCGTGGTTTGAGCGAACAAAATCAGTTGCGGCCACGATGCGCCGGCTCCATTTCAGCAGCAGGCCGATAAGTTGACGGTGGTTTCTTCGCCCGCGCTCGCTAGAACTTTCACAGTCACGCGCGCCAAATGGCTGGCAATAGGCCAAGAAACCGCCGTAAACTTATCGGCCTGCCACTGCAACGGAGCCGGCGAATCGCGGCCGCGGCTGATTTTGTTCGCTCAAACCACGGCTGAAAGCAGCACGGTCGCGGCGCGCGAATGCGCTAGTCACGTGGTATTTTTTGTATTTCGCGGGCTTTCTTTGCAGCACGGAAAAAATGGTACGCGTAAAACTTTCTTTATCGCAAATAATGCAATGGAGATTTCTGAAGACGCTCTCGTACTTTGCAACTCTCATTTCTTGCGTAAAGTCAATATTTATCAAGTTAGTAAATTAATCATAATTAACAAATTAGTTAATTACGAAACAAAAAATTGCCTGTAGTGCGCAAGATGGCTGTAAGCAATACTCAACTGACTTCACTCGCCTGCCTCAAATAATTCTATTTTTAAACCCATGGCTAAAGATAGCTGGGACACCCTGTATATGGCACTTGATCTTGGCCTGCAAGGTGGTGCCTGTGGGAGATTTCTCCTGTGCGTTGTTGAACAATAAAAATTCGCAGCGTGCGCGTTAACTAAAAGCGGACTGCACGTCTCTGTGTCCAGTCGGAGTCTTCTGTCTCTCATTGCCCATTAGCAGCGATTGGGCATGTTGCAGTAGGAAACACCGCTCCATCAATGCGTGCTTTGCGCCTCCCCAGTTTTCTCTCCTGCGCAACGCTGCGACGAGCGCCAGCGTCAACGCCGCCGCCAGTGTAAGCGTTTTTCAATTCACTGGTGTGCGTTAATGATGCGACTGATTTGCTTGAACTATGCTATTTCCAGCATAGCTCATTTTGTTGTCACCAGGTAAGTCGACTTAGGTGTCGAATGACTGTTACACTTGCTGTGATATAGTGTACATTTTTATGGCACTTGATACCTGTAAACATGCCATTATTACTAACTGTGCACTTTGCAACCTGCCTCCCCCCCCCCTGTCACTGCTTAATGGCGCTGAGGGTCCTGCGATAGATAAATAAACAGCAAATTTCAATGCGCTACAACTTTATTTACAACATTATGCTGCACTTATATATCTTTTTTTTTTGTCTTTCCGGAATATGAGCATCACCTAAATGACAAAAAAAAGTATTCCAGAAACGGTATTGCTATATCTGTATTCCGCAATACTTTTTTTCGTCTCACTGCAAAGATATCTCCGAAATATCCCGTTACATAGAAGGCAAATGTATCTCAGTGTATTTATTTTAGGCCTTTAACCCACGTGTTTCAGAAACTGTATTCCGTAACACTTTTCCGAGTATCTCTGCCCAGCCCTGCTGTATATACAGTAACTCTACATTGAAAAAGGGCACAAAGTGATATTCCAGTGGCTTCCTAGTCACTGTGGCATTCAAGGAAATGACCAAGCGGACGCAGCTGCCCGATCCGCCCACGACAGTGCCAGCAGTGTCGCCATTCCACTTTCAAGATCCGACGCCGCAAAAGAACTTCGTGTACTAGCCCGTCGTCTGACGTTGGACTTGTGGCATTCACCAGCATTCACAAGTGCGCGGCTGCATACGTACTTTGGATCCTGACCTCCAGCTACGAATCCCGCCCAGCCTATCATGACGGGACAGTACCTTGCTGGCCCGCCTGTGGCTTGGAGTGGCGTTCACAAATGCCTATTCATTTCTGATTGGAATGGCTGACAGCCCATCATGTGAAGTATGCGGGTGCAGCGAAACAGTCGCGCACCTTCCCTGTGACTGCACCCGCTTCAACAGCGAAAGAGCGACCCTCTCGGCCGCACTGGGCCAGCTGGACAACCGCTCCCTCACAGAGAACAAAATCCTGGGGCCCTGGCCTACCCGGTCTGCAACACGAGCCGCTCTGAGGGCGTTGATGCGGTTTCTGCAAGCAACCGGACTGAATGACCAACTGTGACTGTTCGCGAACAATGTTGCTGCGTAGTACTCGGACGATGTTCCAGTCACAACTTTTTTTTGCCTATTGTCACAAACTCTTCTTCCTCTCTTTCATTCTTTTAGACCCCTTTTCCTCTTCCCAAGTACAGGGTAACAAACCGGAGTCCTCCTCTGGTTAACCTCCCTGTCTTTCCTTTATCTTTCTCTCTCTCTCTCTCTCTACAGTGGCTCTAAGATGTGCCGCACGAGTGCAGCCACGTGGCGGTGGCATTGCTTCAAGCCACAAAGGAAGCAATTTGGCAGATGCGTGATATAGCACAGGGACGGCGAGTCTCTTCACGGAAACGCGCTCAGATGCACGTGTGGTGCGAACGTTCGTACCCTTTTAGTGGAACGCGCACATGTACGCGCACATGGTCGTGTGACCACTCTCTCTTTTTTGGCCACTCGTTGAATTTTGCACCAGTTTGTTCTTTTTTTCTTTGTCTTTTTTTTTCCAAATACAGGTGCTATGCGTATGTAGCAGTACGCGCACGTGGTCGTGTGACCACTTATCAGTATGTACGCTTCTTCTCATTTTTTTTTCTCTCTTTCTCTCGGCACGGCGATGATATAAAAGCGCATCGGCGCCTGGTAAATTTTGTCTTGATGAAGATCGGTCTCCGATCGAAACGTCACCAATAAACAGGTTTTTAGAGGCGTATATATAGTTTTCATATATATATATATATATATATATATATATATATATATATATATATATATATATATATATATATATATATGGGTCGTTCCATATCAAGTGTACCAGGTCAATTTTCGACCGTCTCCGATTCTGCTGAAAAAAATTGTCCAGGTATATGTGAGTGTGATAAGTAGTTATTGCGGCGTCATTTTTCGCAAAAAAATTTTGTGTTGCCTAGAGGGCGCTTCGAACTTTGGGCACCCAAGTGAAACTGTGTCGCGCTAAATAATTTGTATAAAATTACTGTTCTGAGGAATTACTACGAAACAATTTTTTCCATAATCTTAAGGCGCTGATCTTTCATGACAATGATAGTTTATTCATTTTAGTCGTAACTTTCTTTATTTTTCGTTTTGGCGAAAAATTGCAATATGCTGCATGTTTAGCGTATTTTATAAAAAGCACAGATTTTTTCTTGCGAGTAATATATTCACATTATGTGTTTTAAGGGTTCCTATGATAAATGATGAAAATACTTCGGGAGCGGATGAAGCAAGAACATTGCCACAATATTGTGACAAAGTTGGAAAAAATGGCATTTTGACTCATATTGAGGCTTCATTTTCTCAATGTAGCGGTCCAAGTAAAAACAAGGCTTATATATTGTTGCATAGTATGATTTGTTGGCAAAACATACAGAAAGTTTCAAAAGAGTAAATTTTGTTTTAAGGGAGAAAAAAATTTTCCAGCTGAACAACCATAAGGTAGTAGAAAGTTTGCCTTTGCCTCGCCTTCACTGCATAGCAGGTCAGCGCAAGATTCTAGCCGGGGCTTTTCGGCGGCGAATAATGCAATTCATACAACAGCTTGTCACTTGTATTGGTAATACTGCTGTACAGAACGTCAAAAAGGGCAATAGTGCTAATTTTATGGAACGGTATCTTCCCCCCTTGGACCATATAGGGCAGGTTATACTCAACCGCTTCATAGTCCCAAGGGGGCAGAATTATAATGCAGTCGGTGGCCTGCAATACAGTATTGGGGCGTTGTGTTTGCCTTCTCATATTTAATGCACATGGTTTTAATAATAAATAATGACATAATTAGGGTATAGTTTACTTAAGATGTTTTTATGATGTATCAGGTATAGGCCAATGCGTGATCGCTTATCACTGGTTTGCATGATGAAATGATGTATCCTAGGTGTACGCGGTGGATATGATTCGATATCGTGCTTATATATGACACTCAATGCGCCATTTCCAGTTGCTATTTAAAATTTTCATTCACCTTTTTCTTAAATGTCCTAGGGTGCTGAATATGTTAAAAGCCCCTCTCACCATTACCGGACGGGCTTTTAATTAGAACATTTTCAGCACCTTCGGACATTTAAGAAATAGGCTTATGAAAATGTTCAAATTCCTCCGGAAATGGTGACTGAAGTGTCATTTATGGGCACGATGTCGAATCATCTCTAACGCGTACACCTAGCATACATCATTTCATCATGCAAACCACTGATAAGCGATCACGCATCGGCCTATACCTGTTACATCATAAAAATATTTTAAGTAAACTATACCTTAATTATGTCGTTAATTATTATTACGACCAGGTACATTAATTATCAGAAGCTAAACACAACGCCCCAATACTGTATTGCAGGCCATCGACTGCATTATAATTCTGCCCCTTGGGACTATGAAGCGGTTGAGTATAACCTGCCCTATGATGGTCCAAGGGGGAAGATACCGTTCCATAAAATTAGCACTATTGCCCTTTTTGGCGTTCTGTACAGCAGTATTACCAAAACAAGTGGCAAGCTTTTGTATGACTTGCATTATTCGCCGCCAAAAAGCCCCCGCTAGAATCTTGCGCTGATTTGTATGCAGTGAAGGCGAGGCAAAGGCAAACTTTCTACTACCTTGTAGTTGTTCAGCTGGAAAATGTTTTTCTCCCTTAAAACAAAATCTACTCTTCTGAAACTTTCTGTATGTCTTGCCAACAAATTATACTATGAAACAATATATAAGCCATATTTTTACTTGGACCGCTACATTGAGAAAATGAAGCCTCAATATGAGTCAAAATGGCATTTTTTTTCCAACTTTGTCACAATATTGTGGCAATGTTCTTGCTTCATTCGCTCCCGAAGTATTTTCATCATTTATTATAGGAACCCATGAAACACATAATGTGAATATATTACTCGCGAAAAAAAATCTGTGCTTTTTATAAAATACGCTAAACATGCAGCATATTGCAATTTTTCGCCAAAACCAAAAATAAAGAAAGTTAAGACTAAAATGAATAAACTATCATTGTCATGAAAGATCAGCGCCTAAAGATCATGGAAAAATTGTTTCGTAGTAATTCCTCAGAACAGTAATTTTATACAAATTATTTAGCGCGACACAGTTTCACTTGGGTGCCAAAAGTTTGAAGTGCCCTCTAGGCAACACAAATTTTTTTTTACGAAAAGTAACGCCTCATTAACTACTCATCACACTCACATATACCTGGACAATTTTTTTCAGCAGAATCGGAGATGGTCGAAAATTGACCTTGGTACACTTGATATGGAACGACCCATATATATATATATATATATATATATATATATATATATATATATATATATATATATATATATATATATATATATATATATATATACATATATACATATATTATCAATGGTGCTTGGATTTTCTCCAATATGCGTCGTTTGATATGCGTCAAATCATATGCTTTAATGTATTACGATACAGAGTGCTTGACGAAGCACACATCTACAGGGCAAGAACAAAGACGGGAGCCAACTGCCAGCAATGGACTTCTTGTCCGTTCATAAATGTTATTAGAGAAAATAAGAAGAAAAGAAAGGAAGAAGGGGGTAGGGACACAAGGGAAAAAAAGACATGCGCACGGGTATGACGATGACAAGACAACAGGATGCTCCTGATTCATTGACAAAGATATCGGTATTCCTTCTCTGTAAGGGTGAGCGAAGGGGCACTGACACAATCCGCGCCTCTGCTCGTCATCGTGAACGATTCATATTAGATGTGAAGCATCTTATGGCGAAGTTCAATCCGGTGGTGGTCGTGGTGGTGGTGGTGGTGTGCGGCGTGACCACCCTGACTGCGCATGCGCAAACACTCTCCACGCAACCCCTCTCCTACGCTCCCCCCTCTCTCTCTCCTCTAGGCATCCCTCCCGCGACGTTTACACTCTCTTACGCGCTCTGTCCTCTTGTGCCGATTTGCACGGCCATTTCTTCTTTACCAAAATACGCTATACCACTTCAAATACGACGAACTAACTCGCCCAATCTTCAACACTTGTGGTTTACACACCCATTGCGCATGCGCGTCCCCTCCCCCCTCTCTCTGCTCTCGGCATCCCTCTCCGCGGCGACCACACCCCCACTGCGCATGCGCGGCCTCACCCCCTGTCTCTCTTCTCCTGCGCTCCCCCCTCTCTCCTCTAGGCATCCCTCCGGCAGCGTTTACACCCCCCATTGCGCATGCGCGTCCCCTCCCCCCCTCTCTCCTCTCCTACGCTCCCCCTCTCTCGCCTCGCAACGCCGACGCAGGCAGCGTCTGCTAGCGAGTTTCTTGATTGAAAAAACTGACTACTCGCGCTGCACAACCGTTCACTGGCCACCCCGTATATACAGGCACTGGATCTAGACCTGCAAGGTTGTGCCGGTGGGAGATTTCTCCTGTGCGTTGTCGAACGATAAAAATTTGCAACGTGCGCGTTAACTAAAAGCGGACTGCGGGTCTCTGTGTCCAATCGGAGTCTTCTGTCTCTCATTGCTCATTAGCAGCGATTGGCATGTTCCAGTAGGAAAGACCGGTTCATCACTGCGTGATTGCGCCTCCCCGGATTACTCTCCTGCGCAACGCCGCGATGAGCGCCAGCGTCAACGCCGCCGCCATTGTAAGCGTTAGCGCCCGCTGCTTCGCATCTACACATGGTTCTCTTTAGCGGGAGATGGTGTAATTTCTTTCACGTGCCAGGTTTTCCTTGTACCAGAGTAACACTGGCTTTTTTCAGCAACGGACGGCCCCCCACAGCAGTGGCGTAGCCAGGGGGTGGCACACCGGGCACGTGCCCTCCCCCCCCCCCCCCCCCCAAAAAAAATTTTTTTTTGCCATGGCATACATAGCGAAAAATGGCCACTTCAAGGAGGTGCCCCCTCCGAAATCAAGGAGGTGCCCCCCCCCCCTAAAAAATTTCTGGCTACGCCCCTGTCCCACAGTCAGCGCAATGGATAGCTTAATTGCTACCGTGCTTGTTCTTGACGTTGTGCGCGTGCTCTCGTAGACGGCCATTGAGCCATCGTCCTGAGTGGCCGATGTACGATGTGCCGCACGAAGTGGGAATATCATACACTATCTCTTTTTGCACTGCACAAATGGCTCAGCGGCATTCTTTTTTTTTTTTTTGCAGTATTTGTAGTCGGCGGGACTCCCGTTGACGAATTTGCACCAGGCTCTCCTGCTCACCCAGCAGCCTTCTTTTATTCGATGTGAAACTGTATGAGCATACGGGATGAGAACTTAGCATATTTTGTAGATGATTCTTTTCGCAAAATAAATGACTCTCTTGAAATGTACGGGGAAATGTACTGTTTTTTTAGTCGGACGGCTGCCATATTGCACTGGGCTGTAACCTGGGGCAAGGATTAGCGGGCGAGGTCGGAAGCAGCACATCCTGGGTATCGAATATTTCAATTTCACGTTTCAACTCTCAAGAAGAATATTTCGTCGCAAATACCGAACAACCATACCGGGTAATTTTTGTCTCTTACGATAGACCACATTGTACAAATAATAAAACTAATGTACGTAGTGTTACCTATTATAGGGTGCAAAAATGAGAATGTCGATGTTTAGAAGCCCCTTCGTGTTGTTTTGACAGTCATTCCTGCAATGAGAATAAACTGAAATCTTGCAAACAGAGATCGTATAATGCGGGGAGATATGGATTACTTGGCAAGCAATCATTTCTTATTTCATCCTAGGATCTAATCAGAAAGTTCTTCAGCCTCACTCTTTCGTATTTGGGGTTGGAGCTTGAACGAAAACTGCTAGCACTTGTCCTTAAAATGAATGGGACCTTGCATTAGACGGCCCGTCTCTATATGCGATGAAAACAAAGGCACTTAATTGAAATGAGCATGCATAATCTCATTTTTATTATATGAAATGAATATAGACGTTGTACGCGTCGCAGAGTAGCTCACAATGCCACTTATCGGGGTCCCGAAGCTGTCTAGACGTACTGTGACGAGGTTCTGTCAAGTAGTGACAGCTGCGACCACACGTGGTTTGATCCATAAATTCGACTATATTTACATTTATTGGAGTACAATTTTACTGATGATATGAAGCCCATTATTGCGAATCAGGGTTGATGTTCGTGACTACATTGCACCAAATCGGCTACTTTACGAACACGTTTGGCGAAGAAAAAGTCTGGTTGGCTCCGTGGCTGCGTTGAACTTCTATTTTGGCGTTTTCATACTCGCGGCCAACGTTTATTTAAATTCAATGGCGAGGCTACTTTTGGCTACTCCTACATTGATTTCTGGCTCCGTTTGTGATTTACCCCTACGGCAACATTACGCAAATGGCGGCTCCAAACAGAAAGCAACTCCACACAGCACACGCGGCTCAATATGGTAAGACTATATTCCTTACCAACAACGGCTCGCAGAACCTGATATTCCATAATAAGAGAAATAAGAAGTATCCTAGACAGGCAAACTTTTCTGCTGTCTACCAATATAAATCAAATAGCGAGCATGGAACACGTTAACAATTCTGAAACTCTTCTTAGCTTAGCAAGGAACTCTTCACTGCAGTTGGGACACACGACGTCAATTATGGAATATTTGTCATTGAAGGCCCCTTACTGCTCCCGCTTCATTTCCTGGCTGCTATCGCAGGTCGAGCTTTTTCCCAGAAATTATTTACGGTAAGGGGTCGGCAACCTGTGACCCGCGAGCAGCATGCGGCCCGCGAGGCACTATTATGCAGACCCCGGCACGACGTCAGAATTCCCCCACTCCCCTTGTCACTTCCTATCTGAAAGCCGACATGGCATTTTCGACCTCAAATGGGGTAACCCAAGAACAAAGAAACATTGCCTCCATTTGGCATTGCACCAAATCTTCACACTTAGCCAGAATATACAGAAAATTTAGCCGGGACATAGGCAGTTTTGTACATTATTGTCATTTTGGTGAAGTTATTCTGTTTGCCTGCAAAGCACCCCCCCCCCCCCCTCCGCCACTCTCGATTTGACGTCCGGCCCCCCGCCGTGTCGACTTCATGCGACTGGGCCTTCCGCCTTAAAAGGTTGCCGACCCCCGATTCACGGCACTGGAGATCTTTCGGCATTCACTTTCAGAGCAACCACTTCTCGGTGAAGGAGAAACAATGCAAATAAGAAATTCGCTATTCGTTCAGTTTGCACAGTCTGTCAGGTATACACGGGCACCACCTCGGCAGCGATCATCTTCCCTTTTGTTAAACATTATCGTTACCTTGTCTGGCCATTTGACGCAACTTTCGGATATTTATTGAATAAAACGGCAGGTGAGCTACGCTGCTATCACCATCGTCAAGGAGCAGGGCCAAATATTTAACGGAAGATTCGCAGGATGCGCAGGACACTGGGTATGACTGCATGTTTTAACCTGCGTAGGTATTGAAACAGACTCTGCCATTCGGAATCTGCTAACGCGCACGCTGTTTCTTGGGGCGGCGGCGTCAGTTATGTAAGGGGGAAGAGGAAAGAACGAGGTGGCAGGGAACATGTTTTCCACGTTCCTTGGGGCCGCAGGTCGTCTCAGGCCCTGTGACAGGTTGAATTGCAATCGATACATGACGTATACCGCTGCAATAAACCTTACCTAAACAAACTGAAATATTGTCATCATTCCAAACACTGATTTACTTTGCATACCTCCTTCCATGCTCGATTTATTCGATTTCATGTTCCCACTTCCAACCCATTAACCCCTCTCTGTCCTGCAAAATTAGGAATCTGCGCCAGCGTTTAGGACTAACTTATGGGACATCGTGGCCGCGTTCCGAGCGTCCACTTAGCGTCGCACTGCTTTAAAGTGTTGTCATATATAACTTGACTCGGATGCGGCTTCGATCGATATTCACTCCCGGCACTGCAAGCCGCACTCACCGCCAAGGCGCCGGCCACTTCGCTTCACTACACTGTGCTGTGCTCCACCGTCGTATACGTGTTATAGCCTTGTCACACTGGTAGTCTAACCACAGTTAAGTACGACGGCCGTTAAGTCTAACGGCTGTTGTACCTAGTCACACGACAACCCTAACCGCAGTTAATCCGGTAACGACCGTTTTCGTAAACGGAGGTAGGCAACCCCTGTTAGCGCCGTAAACGGACAACATGGCGGCCCCCCATGTCGGACGCGAGCAGCTCGGCTCCCAGCGAAATATCCAGCTCTGCCACGGAAGACTTGCTATTTTAATTAGGCCTCCACCTTCACGACGCGGTAGCTACCTACCGAGACGCATATCGGTAGCTACCGCGTCGTTTCCAACGCGTAGCTACGCGTTGGAAACGAGTCGTTTTTGCGCAGAATGGGCGCAGTTCTTGAACTTGTGCAATCATTTGCTTACTAATGGCACTATGGATTTTCAACGTCAGCCCTGACTAAAGTTAAAACTGTGTTCCTAACAAGCGTACAAGTTTGTCCGTTCCGCAAAAATCTCGTGTGTATTTCACGTGCATAGACATGCATTTGCAAAAAATTTGGAGGACGCTTGAGCTTCGCATTCAAGAGTAGAACGCGATAGTGTAAGCGGGCCATTTAAAGTTGTCCTATAGAATATCCAATAGAAGATTGACACCGATTTCCGCTGAAGTTACTGATACAACACACAGCGAATACTGCAAACGTGTGAAAGCGCCTCTGTCTGGTTTACGGTAACTGTGGTTACGTCCGCTAACCGCAGTTGGGCATAACAGCGGTTAAGCTTACCCGTGTGACAAGGGTATTACAGCTCGATGCGGATCGCGCTTCGTAGTTTCGCAAGGACGTCCTTGGTCTTGTCTCGCTCTGGTGTCCCTCAAGATCAGTGGCTGGAGCGCGTACCAGAAGTAAACAGTGCGAGTAAATTCTCGCTTGCCAGGTATAGTACAATGCCGACGCGGCGCCGGTGCTTGTAGGCGTTTCCCGAGGGAAAAGCGTGAGCATTTTAATCACGCGACCTGTTTTCACGAACTCCACGAACGTGGAGGTCACCTGCGCCCGCGTCTTCGCTCGACGCCTGGCAAGTGGGAGCAGAACCATGGCTGGTAGTGGCGGCATTTCCATGCAATCGTATGCACTCCTTTACCCAAAGGTGAAATTGTAAGCCAGTGAGCAAAGGAAAAATACGTGAAGGACAGGAAAGTTGACCACTGCTTAAACTGGCTGGTTACCAATGCTGGAAAGCGAGGGTCATGGGAATAAAAGATCACGGGTAAAGGCAGTACACCCCCCCCCCCCAAAAAAAAAAAAAAAGTAAAACTAAAACAAAACCATAAAAAGGAAGAAGTTTACACTGGCCGTGTAAAGCTTAAGAAACAGCGAAGCTGGTTGATCTCAGGGGCCTAACATGGCCTTCTTGGCTGATGCTAGGTCTTTCCTTGACGTAGACTGCGTAGAGTCGAACCACAACCTGTCATATGCAAGAATGTCCAAACTTCAGTGCCAGAAACAAACGGGCAAACCTGCAGCTGTGGCACCCCCGGTAGAAGCGCGGACCTTACGTCGCTCGTACTCGGCTCACGCGACGCCGGGAAAACTCGGCGTGGCTAGGCGTGGCGGCTGCGCGGACTGTCTTCGTCTGCGGACGCGGCTTGGCGGCCACTGCTCTTCGGCGCATGCGTGGCTAGGCGAGGTTTAACTCAGGTGGTGCTTGGTTATTGATGAGCAACGGCCTGGAAGGTTTTTAAGTGCGAGCACTTCAGGGGTGCTCGGCGTGTCGTCAATCCATACATCTCATGTGGTGTGATGACGTTCTCAGTTAAGTGCTCAATCAGGGTGTCGGAACGAAATGTTTTAAATGCGAATGCATTTCATAGTCGGGCTATGTCAGGCATCCGGCGTTGGCGTTGGCGTTGTCCGCGGAGGAGGAGTAGGAGGATAGGTTGAGGAGGTGTGCGCGCCGGCAGGTGTTAGATGTGAAGCATCTTATGGCGAAGCTTAATCCGGTGGTGGTGGTGTACGGCGTGACCGCCCTTACTGCGCATGCGCAAACCCTTTCAAAAAAAAATAAAGATAAAAAAACCTCCTCTCTCCCTCCCCCTAGGCATCCCTCCCCGCGGCAACCACCCTCACTGCGCATGCGCCTCCCCTCCTCTCTCCCCTGCTACGCTCCCCCTCTCCTCTAGGCATCCCTGCCCGCGCCGTCCACACTCCCACTGCGCATGCGCGTCCCACCTCTCTTCTTCTCTCCTACGCTCCCCCTCTCTTCTCTAGGCATCTCTGCCCGCAGCGTCCACACTCCCACTGCGCGCGCACCCCCACCTCTCTCCGGGTGGCTTCTCTGGGTTCTCTCCGCACAGTGTGGCGCGATGTCTCTTTATTCTAGCGCCTGCCGGCTAATTCAAACTCCGCTTAATTCCAACAATTTCATAGTCCTATTAGAGTTCGAATTATCGAGCTTTTACTCTGTTGTATTTGTCGTACAGCTACTCACGCTCCTCTTAAGAAAGTGGGACAGGGGTAGAACACGTTCTTGCCACGTTCTTAAGAGGAGCACAACTAACTGTACTACGTATTCCTACTAATCATCGCAAACCAGTGCCCTTTTAAGTTATAGCACACTTTCTGAAAAGTGAATTACGAATATTTTGAGCAGGCTCAATGCTTTGCGTCAAGGGGAGTGAGTATGCTCTCAGAAGCAGCCCGTCAGCGAGTATACCTCTCATATGCGAGAACCGCTGTTCATATAAAACAAACTTGCGCGCCGAGAATGCCCAGCTCCACGCTGTGATGTGTCGCAGGCACATGTAAGTCCACTTGAGTTAATATAAACATCTCTCGTTGCCACTGTTTTCGTTTTTCGCACAATTTCAACTCATCTTTACTTTGGAATTCTTGCCTGGTGTATGCGCTAGTTCTGTACTCCGAGATGTGCATTACTGCTCACTTTGCATGACCTCGGTTGTTCCGGACAGTCAAGTTTCCGAGTTAAACGAAAAACGATAAAAATATTTCGTTTTCACTCCGGAACGAAATAATAGATAACGTTTCGGTTACGTTTTCGTTCCGGTCAAAAATATCGTTTTTTTTTCGTTTTTCGTTTTCGGGTTTTCGTTACGTTCCGATACACTGTGCTCAATGCAGGCCATATCAAAGCTAGCAATGTTCAAAACCGGGCTAAATGAACGAACAAGGTCTAATAGGCCATAATTAACAGAAATAATCTAGAAGTAATTCCAATAATTAACCCCTTAAGTGCTTTATTTTTTTTTTTGACAATTTCCGGACCAAAAGTGCCTATTTTTTTTATTGCTGATTTCGAATCTGATCGTACTAAAAAGCACATAGTCGATGTTGAAAAAATATTTGTACCACATTCTTGGTCAAACCAACACAATAAAGTTTCTCTCGGAACAATGCGTAGACAACCAGCTACCTGCTGCTAATAAATATAAAAACCTTATAAAAAACTGGTGCAGGCGTGACTTATGCCTTCCCTTGTGTAGTTGTGTAGGCTAAGCACCCTTGGGCTATTTCACTCCGGAAGCTTCGGGACTGTGCGCGGAAAACTTCGAAACGCGGAATAACACTAAGCGGCTTCACTGGCGAGCACTCGCGATGTTTACTTCCGAGCTGTCTTCTACATCACCGGATGAGCTGCTCAATTCCCCGACATCGCCGTCTTCACTTCCGGACACAAGATAAACATCTGTATCCGAATCATCATCGCTCAAAGCAAATGACAAATATGAGAAGCTTTTTTCGCGTTGACGCGCCAGCTATGCATGGGCCGCCGCCACCGCACGCCATCTTTTCATACAAAAAGCGCCCTCCTGCCGCAGAACAAAACTAAATCATCGAGCAAATACTGCCATCCGGTGGATTACACGCAATTTAAGCCGTACACGAGCGCTTCTCGTCCTGAACGCTAGAGGGAAATACCTATTCCGTTAGGACGAGCTCTACTCGTCCAAAGCACTTTGGGGACAGTTCGGGCAGGACGAGCTCTGCTCGTCCAAAGCACTTAAGGGGTTAACTAAAATAGCTGAAAGGTTTCAGAAACCTGCGGCGGACTCCGGGGCCAGTAATAGTGGGCGCCACAGCTCGCCGAGCGAGCGAATGGCCCCTCCCCTTAAGCTTCGTCGGCGCGGCGTTGCTGCGACATCTGACGGAGGAAACAACTTGATGGAACTCGCTGCAGATGACGCGAATCCCAACTGCCGTAACAAGTTGGAAGTCGATGAAGCGCAGCAAAAGGTAGCGCACATGTCGCACACAGAGTTTGCGAATCTCCATAACAAGAGCCTACTCGTGCCGGGGAAACCCGACAAGCTTACTGTAGCACGCTCGAGACGGGTGCGGGTGTGGAAAGAACGCTTTATTGCAGAAAGCCGCAGATTATATAGGCCCGAGAAAGGGGGCGTATATTGCTGCTGTCTTGAGCGTGTGCATGGCTTTGCACAGCGTTATCATTACGTCACATCTCCCTTTTTTTTGTTTATTGAGCCGGAGTCCCAAGTTTAATAACGTTCTGGCTCAGGGTATCTTGTTGGTTGATGACGCGTTCGATGGCTTCTTCGCAACGGTTGTTGCGTAGCAGACCCGGATGTCCCGGAGACTGGAGGAGAGGTGCCACCGCATCTTGCCCAGAGTCTGGAGGGACAGGTACCGCTGCATCTTGCCCGATGGGTGTGTACGATGGCCTGAGGTGTTCTCTCGTCCGCTGGAACTGTCGTCCATCCTCGCCTTTAAGTATGTAGGAGCGCGGACTGTCGCCTCTCTGGATGATTGTGGCAGGCGACCATGTTCTCGAGGGCACGTTGTACACAGTGACCCTGGCGCCCAGTGGTAGCTCAGGTAGAGGTTTGGAACCCCTGTTGTAGTAGGTACGTTGCTTGCGACGGATGTCTCGCAGTCGCTGCTGGACGTCCTTTGGTTGCACCGTCCTAGGCTGCAGGTGAGTAGCCGGAACCGGTAGAAGGGTCCTGGTCAGCCGTCCCATGAGCTGCTGCGAAGGAGACTTTAAACAGCTGTCACGTGGAGTGTTCCGCCACTCTAGCAAGGCGGCACAAAAGTCAACAGAGCCAAATTGACACTTCTGTAATAATTTTTTTAGCCTCCTGCACTGCTCGCTCGGCCATGCCGTTCGAGCGAGGATGGTACGGACTTGATCTAACGTGGTTTGTCCCGATTTTACTGATGAAGTCTTGAAACTGTTGACTGCTGAACGGCGGTCCATTGTCCGTGATGAGCCGGCTCGGGAAACCATGCGTAGCAAAGATATCCGTGAAGGCTGAGATCACTTTGTTCGCTGATGAGGACTGCACAGCCCTGATTTCAAAGAAAAAGAATAAAAGTCAACGACGATCAAGTACTCATTTCCGTTATGGTAGCAAAGGTCTGCTCCAATAACTTGCCACGGTAAACTTGGCGTTTCATGGCTATGCAATGGCAGTCTGGCATTTCTCGATTTATGCCGCTGGCACAACTGACAGCGTCGGGCTGTTTCTTCTATGTCACTATTCATGCCTGGCCAAAAAAGACAGAAACGAGCACGTGCTTTCATCTTTTCACCTCCCGCGTGTGCAGCATGCAGACAAGATAGAATGTCACCACGCATCTTCGGAGGGATAACAAGCCTGTTGCTGCGTAGCACCAAGCCATTTTCCGTGTGCAGTTCGTCACGAAAGTTCCAAAAGCTGCGCAACTCCGGAGTGACGTCATCTTTGCTATCGGGCCAGCTTGTGCTTGCGTATTCACGAAGTTGGAGCATGGTTGCGTCTTTTTCTGTTTCTTGCAAAACTTGGTTCAGGCGCTTGTCTGAAACTGGAAGATAAGCCATTGAATTGACATGAAAATGCTCGCCGTATTCATTTAAAATTTTTGGGCTTGGGAACCGAGATAATGCGTCGGCAATGAAAAGCTCTTTTCCCGGCGTTGATTTCACTGTTAGGCGATACTTCTGCAGGTTGAGGCGCATGCGCTGAAGTCGAAGTGGGCATTCAGACAATGGTTTTTTAAAAATCATCTCAAGTGGTTTGTGATCGGACTCCACTGTGACCTCAGGCTGCCCAAACAGGTAGTCCTGAAACTTTTCACAACCATGTACGATCGCTAGCATTTCTTTTTTCTATCTGCGCGTATCTCTGTTGTGTTTTCGAGAGAGAGCGCGATGAGTATGCTAGTGGGTGACCATTCTGCATTATCACTGCACCGATCCCGTTTTGGCTGGCATCTACCGAGAGCGTGATGGGCTTGTTCTTCTGGTAGTATGCGAGCACGGGGGCTTTTGCTAAAGCTTCACGAAGAGCTTCAAAACTAGCCTGGTGTTGGTCTTCCCAGACCCATGCTGCGTCCCTTTTTGAGAAGCTCTCGGAGTGGAGCTGTGGTTTCAGACATATGTGGAATGAAACGGGAGACAAAGGTGACCATACCTAGGAACGTTTGCAGTTCCTTCTTGTTGCCTGGGGGTGGAACTTGAAGTATGTCTGCAAGCCGCTCCTGATCCAGGCTTAGTCCCTCACGTGTCAAAACGTGACCGAGGTACTTGACAGATTTCTGCAAAAAATGACATTTTGCGCGGTTTAACTTCAAGTTGTGTTCTCGGCATCGGTCAAGCACGTTGACAAGGTTGCGGTCGTGCTCTTCCTTTGACCTGCCCCACACGAGAATATCGTTCATCACTACGGCAGTACCCTCGAGGCCTTCCATTACTCTGTGCATTGCTCGCTGGAAAACTTCCGGCGCCGACGCTATTCCGAACGGCATACGCAGGAATCTGTACCGGCCAAAAGGGGGTGCTCATTGTGCAAACTTTAGAGCTTTCTTCGTCGAGCTTAATCTGCCAGAAGCCCGAAGCAGCGTCTAGCGTCGAGAAGTATTGCGCTCCCGCTAGAGAAGGCGCAATGTCTTCTAGGGTCGGCATTGGGTAGTGTTCCCTTAGCAGTGCTTTGTTCAACTCAGTCGGGTCGAGACAGATGCGTACTTTCTCATTTTTGTTCACCACGACCATGTAGCTCGCCCATTCTGTTGGCTCAGTCACCTTCTGTATCACCTGCTCGGCTTCCATGCGATCTAGTTCCCTCTTAGCCTTGTCTTTAAGTGCGAGTGGAATTCGCCTTGCCGGTCTAACGATTCCTTGGGAACCTGGTTTAAGCTTCATATGGTAGACGATACCTTTCAGGCTGCCTAGTCCGTTGAAAACGTCAGCATATTGTTTCGCTGCTTCATAAAGCTCACGCGGCTCCACTGAAGCTAGTCTGAGTAGGAGACCCAGTTTCTCTGCGACTGATCCGCTTAATGTTAGTGGAACGTCCTCTTCGACAACAAAAAAGTCTGTTTCAAATGAGGCATCAGTTGCGCTAACGCGAAGGCGGACGAGCCCTGTAGCTGCTTTTTGATGACCAAAAAAGGTGTTTAGAATGACGTCACAGCGCTCCTCTTCTTTGGTTGTTATCTGTCGCAGCTTGCTTCGTGCTATCACCGAGCAATTTGCGCCTGTGTCAAGCTTACAAAGGACGGGAGTTCCTTCTACATTTACAGTTGCTGACCAGCGCTCATTGTTCTTGTCGCTCCTAGATAGGGCTTCTATCCAAAAGCTTTGCTCGTGTGCGTCTACCGCTGCGATGTTTTGCTTGGCTTTGCGAGGCCTTTCGTTTTTGGTTCGGCACGCTACAGCAAAGTGATTTCGCTTGCCACACTTCTTACAGGTGCGTCCTTTAGCTGGGCAATTGCTAGCCTCATGATTTCTGGCACACCTTCCACAGCGCCGGAGTTCGGCAACGGCGCAAATTTCCTCATGGCTTTTGTTGCCTGCTTGTATTTGCTCGCACTGTTCTTTCCCTTGTTCGCGAGCGCGGCAGATTTCTACCGTCTTGGCAAAGGACGGATTCTCTGAAATGAGCTTTTCTTGAAGCTTTTTATCCTTTATGCCAAGAATAATTCTGCTCCTCAGCATGCGCTCTTCCATTTCAGCAAACTCACAACTCTTCGCCAATATTCGTAGCTCAGTTAGCCACTCATTAAAGCTTTCTCCTTCCTTCTGGTCACGCGAGCCGAAACGGAATTCGTGATAAGCTAGGTTCAACGACGGCTTGTAAAAGGCTTCGAATTTCCGTTTAAGGACTTCTATGTCTGACTTATCCTCCCCTTCACTGAAGATAAAAGTGTTGTAAGTCCTGCGTGCGTCTTCGCCTATGACCATAAGAAAAGTAGCAGCTTGTACCTCTTTTGGCTGTTGACTGAGATAGGTAGCTGTGGCGTAGAGGTCGAATTCTTGCCTCCATGTTCTCCAGCTCTGCCAAACGTCGCCTCTGGTATCCAAGGCCCTTGGGGGTGGCAGTAGCGTGGTGACCGGGGCACTCTGCTGGCAGGGGAAGCGCTGGTTCCGTGTCTGGCATGCCGGCAGTTCTTTGAAGCTGGAAACGGTCCGGGATGGCCTGCTATCCGCTTGCTTCGCTGCTGCCGATCATGACTATCGCTGCCACCATGTAGCACGCTCGAGACGGGTGCGGGTGTGGAAAGAACGCTTTATTGCAGAAAGCCGCAGATTATATAGGCCCGAGAAAGGGGGCGTATATTGCTGCTGTCTTGAGCGTGTGCATGGCTTTGCACAGCGTTATCATTACGTCACACTTACCTCAAACATTGGCGTCATCGACGCTTCGGCAAATGGAGCAGTGGATACTCCACGAACGGGAATCGCTGGGCGCTCGTGCTGTCTGTGCTACACACTTCCCCGGGTTTTACAGGCTTCTCATTTAAAAACAAAAACAAACCCTATTGAAAATTCCAGCATTGCCCACCAAAAAAATTATGGTGGGATTGCTGGAAATTCTGGTGGGTATGACGGTAAATGTGGTGTACATGCTGGGAATAATGGTGGGCATCGTGGGACACTTGGTGGGTACGCCGGGTGGATGCTGGGATAGTAGGTGGGTTGGTGGACCCTCGGTGGGTATAATGGGTGCGTGGTAGATACACACGGATGGTGGGTGCCGGGATATGTGATGGGTGTGCTGGATGGATGCAGGGACACTTCTTGTTTGGTGGGAGACACGGTGGGAACAGTGGTTGGATGGTGGCATACGTGCTGGGTGCATGCTTGGTGCAATAGATGTGATAATAAAACATGATGAAAGCGATTGGCACGTATCTTGCTGATTATGAATGCTTGGTGATCAGTTGTATTTATGATGCATCGAAGTACGCGTTCGAGAAAATCTTCGATTTGTCGTGATACAACTTTGAGCTCTAGGACTTTGTGCATCAATGTTCAACGCGCATCTACCCGTATTTCCATGCATTGGAAATGGAAGTGAGAAAAGTTCACTTCTGAACCAGCGGGAGAGGCAAGTGTTACACACGACAATTCACCTAAACCTGACCTAGAAATAATCGGATAAAGCATATAAGCGACATTTTAGAAGTGCAACACTTCTAAAATGACATTTTGCGTCGCCTACATACTCGGCCTAATTGCGCAAAGGTATGGTGTCCGTTGTCACATATTGCTATACGCGACGGTTAGAAGCAACTCAATCTAACGCAAACGTATTGGTTGCTCGGCAGTGCGCTCGCATGAGTACACCGCCGAGCACGATGTACTCGCGCGATGTTAAGATGTACTCGCACGAGCACACCTGTATTACCTGTCCGGCTCCTTACCGCGTTTCAAGAATTTATCCGCCACAGCTCCCATTAGACAAATTTAAGAAAAGGGGGCCCCTATAACGTAGCTTTCGAGGTACCTATGGGCTTACGCAACCCTGCATGGCGACGTGCGTATTTGCGTACAAAGCACGACATCCACCGCAATAATAATAATAATAATAATAATAATAATAATAATAATAATAATAATAATAATAATAATAAATTCCGAAGCAATCTGTGAGCGATAACACTTGTAGTATTTCATCGAGGGTGCATATCACGCATGGCAAGGCCATGAAGCTGGCAGGATTGAGCCACAATATGAACAAACATAAAGGATCCTCAGTATCGGCAAATTGCAGTTGTCTACGCTTCGAAAGTAGCAAGATGCTAAAACGGAGCTCACCTGCTGTCAACACTTCTTCCGTTTGGTAAACCTTCTCGTTTCTTTGAAATAATCCCAACAAGTCTGCAGGTGGACCTCGGTGCGTAAATCTAACGGCAAAATTGCTAACACCGGCCGAAGTAAACACGTACGTACGGAAAGGAGAAAACCTTACCCATTTATTCGAATAAAACCGATTTAGAACACATTGAGAAGGAGGTAATATTCACAACACAGGCACACATCGTTCACGATCATTCACTTCGGTTCGCACAAACTGCCCATTTCTCTAACGCCGACGGAACGGCCACAACACGGCAACAAAACACACCGCCCGGGGACATTACTGAAATTCAGTCTTGAGGTATCCCCCCTTCCCTTGAAGAAGCCAGCCGAATGGAGGGGAAACTGCCGCGACCCCCGGGCTCAACCCGGGAACTGCACACAACGACTTTCACTCATATCTCACTCACAAATGCAAATGTACCGCACAGCCACGTGCATTGAACGTACACAAATGAAAAGACGTGAAATTTAGCGAACATGTTATTGTGACGGGTAGTGTTTAGCCGAAAAGAAATTTAAGTCAAGAAAAGCCACCAGCGCGCATACTGCCTGTCTAACACTAGTGCTAGTTGTTTTTTTTGGGAGTCTAAATGCACAGTTGCTCTAACCTTTTGTTGTAGGAATGAGTTATACGCGCATGAATGGATAATTCAATCATAAAAACAAGCATACCTTCGCTCCCATGACAGTCACTCATTCTATGTTACACGCATAAGGGCGTCTTTCGTTAGGTGCCCCTAAAACGTCCTCAAGTGGATTTTTGAAAGGTGCCTTTTATTTCACTTTACCTGAAGTTCTCCTCACGAAAGGCCACTTTTACGCGCAAGGAACGGGTCGTTTGAGAATACAGGCGCGAGTTTCCCGGATAGCACTAGCAGCCCCGACTGACGACTGCGAAATATAAGCAAACAGTTCCAAACAAAACAGATATTTCGCTCAACGCGTTCACATTAATTGTGCTGTTATTTTTAGTATTCCAATATTAGGATTTCCAACGGCTCTAACGTCATCAGAGAACCCAGAATTATGTAAAGGTAATTATGTAGAGGGGCGCGTCGCGCACGTCGTGCGACGGATGCGCGCCAGCATTGGTGAAACCGGTGAAACAGAGAGAGAACCTAAGGCGCAATGCAATACGTCAGGCATATGATATTTACCCATGATTTACTGCGGACACACTTTTACTAGAGTGTACTAGGAACTTGTACACTCTACTTTTACTAAGTTGCTGCATGTTGCACGAACGGTGCGATTTTGTGAATTACGAAGCGGCAGAAACATACATGTATATTATATACATAGCGCATTTGCTCTGCGTAAGACGTACGTGACACCGAGATGAAAAGGTTTTCGTGTCATTTGAACTACGTATACATACAACGCGCGAAAAAGCAATCACGGTTATTTAGATTTTGTATCGCGCATCTGAGTGATGGGGATGCGATGTCAACGCCGCACGATAGAGCAAAACGCGTCTAGTTGTACCAAGCGAGAAGTAATTAACCACATGGTTCACAGCCAGTGGCGTAGCCAAGGGGGGGTTGGGGGGGTTCAAACCCCCCCCCGAAATTTTTCAGTTTTGGTTGCGTATATACGCACGCACACATACAAACGCACGCACGAACATACATAAAGTATGGCTGAACCTCCCCCCCCCCCCCCCCCCCGAAAAAATTTCTGGCTACGCTACTGTTCACAGCAGACTCGCTTTTGTATTAAAAGATACAGTTTAGGCTGAATAGAAACATTCATTAACCTGTGGATGCAAGTACGCGAAAAACGTTCGCGAATGCATGATGTGCATTATCGGCAAACCTCACCTGAACAACTTGACAAACAATTGCGCCGCATTTGTATCACTTGCGGTAAAGTTCAATGACAGACAGATGAGAGAAATATATAAGACAGTGCATTTGCTTATCGTAGTGTTAGCACGCGTGTTTGAGCTATTTCTAGCAACGTACACGGCTTTTTTCAGTTGATTAGTCGATACCGAAACTGAAACTGAGGTGGTGGTGGCGCCCCGATCGCCCTAGCTGTCACTGTGTTTTTTTTTTTTTTTTCTCCTCAGACATGGCGGCCCCCTGCGGTTCATGTGTACTTCGTGGTGTCGAGTTTGTTCGTGCGGGTGATTGTTACTGCATTGCATCGCGTTGTGTGTTGTGTGTGGCGGTTACTGACTTAAGCGCAAGTTCTTCACTGAGTATTATCCGCCGTACCCGGCAAATAGCCGTCATATGCTGGCCCTGCGACTCCGACAAGTGCGACTCCTTTGTTCAGTGTCGTGGACGGACGTGCTGTTTCCCCTTCAAATGTTACCGCACATTAGTGAGTAGCAGCGCCGCAATCCTTTCTCGATGACGCGCTCTGTCACCCTGGAAAATGCCTTGACGCTCGGGAACTTCGGGAGCGATACGGGGAACTGCCGGACGCGGGTAGCTTGGCCATTCCTCGCTCGGCGCATCGCTTGAACACCGGCGGTCAGCCTGCAGCGAACGCCGCTAGCGTGCTTTCTTGCAAGAGGTAAGCGATTTTGATCGTTCCGCTTCGTAAGTTGAGTTGTTCTTATTGCAGTATGCGTTATCGCGTAAGTAAATCGTTTAACGTGTTCGTACTGCATGTTGTTGTAGTTGTGTGGATTGTGCTCGCGCGCGACGTTTGTCAAGAGCGTAAGCGGTAAATTTTTAAAGTTATCGCGTGCGCGCACGCACTTCTCTACGCTAAAATTAGCTGAAAGGAGGCAACATTTTTGTCAGGCACACCATTGTCATGCGTTTTATGTTTACACGTGTCAAGTCCTCCGCGGTAGTGTAGCGGGTACGGTGCTCGGCTGCTGACCCGAAGGTCGCGGGTTATATCCCGGCCGCGGCGGTCGCATTTCGATGGAGGGGAAATGGTAGAGGCCCGTGTACTGTGCGATGTCAGTGCACGTTAAAGAACGCCAGATGGTCAACATTTGCGAAGTCCTTCAGGACGGCGTCCCACATAATCATATCGTGGTTTTGGGATCTGAAACCCAAACAGTTATTATTATATCTGCACTTCTCAACTTACCTGGAGTAACGCAGTGAAACCGAAGGCTCAACATTCATTTATTTTGCACGAGCTCTTAACGAAAAAAATAGTATTCGGCCACCGTATTGTTCTATGAACCGTGAATCGGTACAGTTGGAGAAATAAATCGATTCAAGGGATATTATTCTTTAGGCGAGCATTTTGTGCGTCATTATGCAACGTGACCCGCGAAAGTGTTTAGAAATAGCACTCTTGGGCACTGTTTATCGTCTTTCCAGCTATAGCGATTGTAGTAGGTTTGCTAAAAATGCAATTGCTGCAGCATGAGACTGTATTTAGTATGGTAGGTTTGACCCATTTTGTAGCCTTCATGCATGTTGAACTAATTTGACCAGCCGTACTCTCAGATGAATTTTCAGTCCGCCGCGGTGGAGCAGTGGTTATGGTGCACCGCTGCTCACCTAAAGGTTGCGGGTTCGATCTCAGCTGCGGCGGTCACATTTCGATAGAGGCGAAATGCCTGAGGCCCGTGTTCTCCGCATTGTCAGTGCGAAAAACACCAGACGGTCGAAATTTCTGGAGCCCACCGCCTCGAGGCGTCTCTCATAATCATAGCGTGGTTTCAAGATGTGAAACCCTAGATATTATTATCAGCTGAAATTTCAATTTATTTGGCACTGTACGTACGTTCAGGCATTGAAGTTACGTGCGACGTCGGTATTGAAAAACATCGTGAACACAGGTTGTCTCTGGCACCCCGTGTTCACGAATTTTTCATCTCTTCAAGCTTCCAGCTTACCCTCAAACTCTGCCTTTTTTTGGATTGGTATTACTTGTTTCCTAACTTCCGCAGCTGAATAGAGCGTAGTAAGTTCTCATCACTGTGTTTACACGCTAGTAATTTATGCAAAACCATTTGTAGGTTATTCGTGCTCTACAGGTGGTACGAAAGGCGGGCTGCAGTTTTCCATGACTCTGGGGAGTATCATAAAGCAGCATTATTGTCGTGCCCACTAACTAGAGCTCGGGTTGTATTAGGGAACCATAAATTTTAGTTTTCACGTGGATAAAGTATGCTATAAATATGGTTGCACATTGCGTATGTGGCTAAAGACAGAAATAAGCCACCCTGCATCTAAGGTAGATATGGCACTTCTATGGCTTGTTTGGTTCAACGTGCAGCTTGACACAGACGAGGCATGGAGTGTCATCGAATTCTTGTTTGCTCATCTGTGCCGTGCGGCACGTTCAACCGAACATGTTAATGTACCAACTCGCCCAACTTACCGTGTAAATCCACTGACATGGCACAGTGCAACACCGGCATGCTGAGCTTGTTGGATGTAAACAGACATGTAGACCACAGAAACTGTGCAAAAACTCGGCAATTTTCATCAATGTACATGCTGTGAACATTCAATCAATAGAATCCATGTGAAAGTGTATTGAGCAATAATCACATGAACCATGAGGCTTCAAAAGTTACAGATAACATTTATTAACATTTTCTTAGTTAGTAATTGTCGAAGGCACGCTATTGCATGCGGCTAATGGGGATGTTTTGTGTTATTAGTGAAATAATTTAATCTTCCTGCTGTTATTTTCTAACATATAAGTTAATCAGTGCATAATGTGTTAGCGCCTTGGTCAAGCAAGTTCAAAATATACCTGTATTTCTCTGAGCCATTTAATATTCCATGTAAGGTTTGTGTGAGACGACGCCTGCTTCACCTAAGCTTTAAGTTGACTGGAAACAGCCTTATTACACTACTTTCTCTCAAAGCCTGTCCTACCAGACTTTATTGGCAACAAACCAGATCGAATCTTTGGCAATACTTTAACAAAGAAACTGTTGCAGCCTGCTCCTGTCCTGGTGAAGCTGGTGATGACCGCATGCAGCCAATGCTGATGTGAACCTGAGTAATGACCAAATGCAGGTAGGCCAAGGCTCTGTCGTAAACAATTTTGAAATTATTGTTGCCACAGAGTAAGCTTTTGCAATTTACGTGTGCCTGCTCACATGTGGCGAGGTTCAGTACGTTTCATCTGCTACACATGAGCAAAGGAACATATAGGAGTGCTGATGTAGTGTAGGAATCTCCTTGGTGCATAGAATTCAAATGCATTAAGTTCTAAAGCTACTAAAGTGCGTCGTTTGATTTCCAAGTTAAGCTTAATCTATAAAAGCATTCTATCTTAGGCACCAGAACTTATCAAGCCTAGAAACCAGTTACAGTGCTGTGTTGTTCATATATCCATGTGTAACAGGCATTATTCCAGTTTTCTTGTGCATGTTTAGTAATGGCACGGCCCTCAATCCTTGCATTGATTCAGGGAAATAGACCCTGGTGTAGCAAAGATTTGTATGTTATTGCTGCAGGGTCGTAGTGAAGGTAGCACAGAATGACAGACACATACACACCATGCAGGGGCATAGCCAGAATTTTTTTTTAGTGGTTGTGGGCCAGCCTTACTTTACATATGTTTGTGTTTGTGCATGCATTTGTATGTGTATGTGTTTATATACACTACAGCGCTTCAAAATTTTGAGGGCATTCGAAATCCCCCCTTCCAGCTATGCCAATTACACCATGGCTTGTGATGTTTTGTGCAATATTGCATTCTTTTATGCTGTTCTCATTTCAACATGTGAAACTTCCTTGCAGCACCTTTTTGAAGCGGTCCTATGTATTGAAAGTAAGGTGGTGCTCTCACGGTGCTCTCTTTTTTTTTAGAATGCTGCAGCACTTTCAGGCAATACAAGAAGCACAATTATACACTCTATCGACCCTCGTAGCATTTTCTTTCTCATTGAGAACCGCACGGGCTTGCAGTCACTCCTTGCTTTTGTTGATTTGATTGAACGTTACATATGGCTGTGAACATTCTGTCCTATAGTTGCAGTACTCATAGTACTTCGGTGAGACCTCATGCCTGCACAGAGATACATGTGCCATAAATTCTTTTCTTGCAGATATGCACACAGAGAAGTAATGCCTCATGAGGCAAACAGTGCTTGTTCATCTTTTGTGCACACATCTTCAAAGCCATATGATTGCTGTCAGGAGGGCCAAGTGGAACACAAAACAAATACATTCCTCCTATTGCCATCTGCCTGGTACCAATCTGTGGCGCCATGGTGAATATATATACCATAGTATGAACTTCTCTAGTGCAGAAATAGGAATTTTCTAGTCGCAAACGCGACTATGGCATGTTAGGAACTAAAGCTGGAAGCAGATTCCGTGTTTTGCGCGGGCGAACAAACTTCACATACTGCGAACGCCGGCGTTGCCGCCGACCACGTCGGTTGCCATAGCAACGACACATAAAGCATTTTTCTCTCTTGAAGTTGCATCGTACCGCCGATAGATATCCGGTGCCATCGCCGGACCAACGGACGCGCGCCGTTGTTACTTTATCTGGCGAACGCGCCTTGCAAGCGAACCGCGAAGTTGTGCCCTAAGCCTAACCGCACCGTGAAAAAAAAAAAAGAGGGGGGAGGGGGGTAGCGGTTCCAAAATTCCTTGACCTTGTTCTATCCCGTGCAGAATGCTGTTTAAGCTACCATTGCCGCAGTACACCGGTGCGCTACGGAGAAGCGTAGTAAGATTTAAAAGGGGCTGTTAGCACTAGTCACGGGACACAGCACATTTTGTTCCTCAGTTACTAATCCATGTATACACCGCATAATTGTGAGTATTATATAGTATGATCGCTGACGGGAAAAAAAATTAGTGGCAATCATTCGGAGATTTCTGCAGATTTAAAGGGACACTAAAGGGCAAAACGATTTTTCGCGTATTAGTTAAGTACAATTTCACGATCCCAAAAACACCACTCTTACCGCGACACGACGCTTGGTAAGCGAGAAAACACGCGAAAAGAAAATGCGGGTGGAGATGCCACCTTGAGATTCCCGCACCAAACACTGTGACGTCATATATTTTGAAGGCGTCTACTGAGTCCTACGTAGATTCTAATCGATAAAAATGAGGTGCATTGCCATATGTGGGTGCCATAGACCTAGCATACGAAGTTTCAGAAAATATCATCGAGCCAGTGTCGCGAAAATACGAAAAATACATTTGGAATTTCTGACGTCCGCGCGCTTATATAGGCGCCAAATTTAAAAATAAAACTTCAACCTTAATTTTCTCTGCTAATAATGAACTTATGATAGTGAAACATATGGCATTAGAGTTCTCAGAGTGCAGTTTGTCAATCTAAACCACTTCATTGTTTTGCTTTAGTGTCCCTTTAAGAAACAAGAAACAAAACTGTAGGGCAGTTTTTTTTTGCGCCATCCCCACTTGTTACTGCTTTACGAACCTCCCGAATTTCAAGGTCGCCAGCTTGGCAGATCCACATTTGAATTTTCACAGTCTGTCAAAGGATTCTACAGGCGACCCAAAAGCTAATGTGGACTTCGCCATTGTTTGCACAGTGGGGTGGTTCAAAATACTGCTTTTATTGAAATAGCAGCGTCCATGTTCACTGTGCACGAATTTGGTGTCGTTGATTGTTTTGTACATAGTTTTATTTTATTTTCTAAATGTTAGCCTTCTCTGTTATACTGCACCAAATTCGGGATTTTGCGCCTGCCCTGTGTGTTCTTTACTGTCTCCTGTTCTCCTCGCGCTACGCTTCGACATGAATCTGTAGAAACTTGCCCAGTACTCTACGTTAAAAAAATGAATGTTTTTTTTCCTGTAACCTGCTCAAAATTTGGATTTTCGTGCTACAAAAGTAATATTTTGCTGCTCCAAAGATTATTTATTTCGGCTGTTGCACCCTTGAATTACATTTGATGCCGTCATACCTGCATGTGAGTTAGGCAAGAGTTAGATTGTTTTGTTTTGGTTTTAAAGGACACTAAAATGAAACCTTAGGTCAGTCTAGGCAAATAAATTATTTTTAAATTCTTGAAGAGCTCTAATGTAATTAATTTTGCGTAAACTTCATATGTGAACTATGGTAGAGAACATGAAAATATTTCACTTGTTAAGTTTCATGATGATTTTCAGCACATGTGCGTTAGGGTGACGTCACAAATATTACGTGGTCTTGCATATATTTGCCACATTTGCTTGCCAAAATTTTCTAAAACCTGCTCTGTAGGAACACAATGTAAACAATATGGACTGGCGGTTGCTGGCAAAATCTGCGCTGTCATGCAGAGCTGGCGTGGGGACTTCTACGAGGTGTCGCCTCGTGTATCTGCTTTTCCTACATTATCTCGCTTACGAATGCCAGGAAGCTGAGCTAGTTGATAGAGATTCATGAAAAAAAACGGTAGGCATGCAAACACGGACTCAAGAGAGAAGTCAAGACAACACAAATCCTGACTAACCTTATTCGGCTAGTCGTTTAGTAGGCATTTGTGTTGTCCAGACTTCCCTCTTGTGTTCATGTCTGCATGTGTACTGTCTTTCATGAATCGCCTACCACGCATCTTCTCACATTCAGAGTGGTGTCTTTGGTATTCTGAAGCTTTATTGCACTAAATTACGGAAATAGCTTTATCTCTTTCGGATCCCTTTAACCCTTTCCCAACCGAAAACGAGCTGAGCTCATGCTAACAGTTTGTGCCACACCTAGCGAAGAAGAGTAGGGCTCATACACGCTGAAAGAAGCGTCTGGGACGCCACAATTAAGCTATTCTGATTATGTTTGCTGCGTTATCTTTCGCTTCAACTAATGGTGGCTGCCGGGGCGTGCCAACGAATGCCGATTGCACCTCGCGTCAGACTCTACAGCGCTCGCGCTTTGCTTGCGTAGCATTGCTGTACTCAGCGTGTCCAATCATGCAAGAAGGGAGACGGCCACATCGCATTCTATTCTAACCGACCCCATCTCAATGGGTACAGGCGTTCGCCGAACACACTTTGGAATTCACAATGTCCTTCAATTTTTGTGCAAGCCCCGCAAACCTTTGACGTCGACAATACTCTCTTTACTCGTGGAACATCACATGGGGCTCGGAATAACCATACCAGTGGTGACGTCACGAGGTGCTGCCAACTCAGATGAGCACTCACGCTTACTTTAAAACCAAATTAAAATATTTTAGCTAACGTCTGGTACTAAAAATCAGTCAGAAGTCCCCGTAATCAGGTCAATCAAACAACGCAAACATCTTCATGTTTCAATTTTGGTGTCAAGGCAACTTTAAAGGGGCCCTGCAACACTTTTCCAAGTAGCCATGGAATGGATTCACTAAAGGAGCTTATTGCCTCACGAATTCATTGCCGCAAAAATTTTTGGAATCCGTGCAGTACGAGTGGAGTTACAAAGATTTCTCGCACGCTGCAATTGCATTCTCTCTTCTCTCGTCCCGTCGAAAGCGCTGGAAGCTAAGCAGGGAGGGATGGCACGGGGAAAGAAAATCGTCACGCGCGCCTCGTGATCTTGAGCGCTTTTTCTCTTTCTACTTTTTTTTGTTCGAATACGCGAATTTTCATTGCAATCGCGCGCGTGGACAAGTCGCGTCTCTCGCGGCGGCCTCTGTAACTACCGAGCGCGCCATGCTCAAATCAGCCAATGGCTGATACAAAAAAATCTCTCGTCGGTGACGAGTGATTTTTGGGTACGCAACGTCATTTGTCGAGAGAAGAGAAAGCAATTTCTGGCTGACTTTGAGAATTTATTGTGAATTCCACGCCCGCGTGCTGCGCTTATAATATTTGGCTCACGTGTTCTCGAGAGCCTGGACTACCGATCGGCAGCGTTTTCTGAGCATGCTCAAAAAGTGTTGCAGGGCCCCTTTAAGCTTTTGGTTGAAGTGATTGCAACTGGTTTCATTGATGCTATTGCTCCATATTGCAGCAAAATCAGTTTATTTGTTTTTGTTTCATTCTGTTGTAGCATGCCTGGAAAAGTACTTCAAGGCACACCCCAGCCCAGCTGCGCCACCTCAAGGAAACTGCCTTGCTGCCTTCTGCAAGCTCCTAAGAAGTTACTTTAGGAAGCTAGCCCGCAGGGTATATGTGTTAGGCATCACAGCACGGAGAACAAATAAACACAAATCTTTCGTGCAACATACATTCATTGATTCCATGCTGCATCAACATATGTGGCTGCATCCTTGGCCACGTGAAGACACAGACAAGCTTGTTAAGATCAGTGGTAGAAGGTAGTCTATAATCATGCTGCGAAGTGCAATGTCTATTTTTTTCAATTAACTCAGAGTTCAGCCTTGACTCGGGTGTCCAACACCAACCATCTACCCGTCTGCCCGTCCCTCGGCATACACCCACCGTCCACCCATCATCTGTCCATTACTCCCACCATTTGCCCATCGTCCACCATCCACCCGTCATCTGTCCATTACTTCCACCATCCACCATTCGTCCACCATCCACCCATCGTCTGTCCATCACCCACCGTCCGTCCACCACCCACCATCTACCCACCGTCTGTCCACCATTACCCATTACCATAATCCACCAAGATGGTGGGTGGTGGGTCCCATCATGCCTACCATTGGGCAAATTTTCAATAGGGAAGTAAGAATAAAAAGAACTCTAAAAAAAATAAATAAACAGAACTAGATGAGTGTCATGCAAAGCATCAGAGAATTAGGATTTTCTGTATTGCTCCAATTTCGCAGAAGAGGCCCAACAAGACGTTCAACACCAGTGTCCGAGTATTCTGTCTTCAGAAAACATGCGATCAAAACAAATAAGTGGCTCGATATATCTGCCACAGTACGTACAGCGTTTATTTGCAAAGAAGCAGCGGTGGTTAGCCGCCAGTCGGCTAGTGTTTTGCGACAATGCAAAACTGAAACCTGTAAAAATGAACAGAACGACGCAAAAATGAACAAAATTGAAATTCGACTATTCCAAGGACAGAGACAAATACCACAATACCTTCTTTCCTTATTCGAGATTTTTTTAATGTTCCCACATCCTCCCCCCTCTGTCCCCTAAACCGACTCTATGAAACTTTCCCCTGTCGTCCTATGTTAATTAATTAGGTTCTGTGGATTGCTCTAATACATCGCATCGAGGGATCTCATTTTGCTATAGTTCAAGAGGAACTGCATATATAATTGCCTGCAGCATGTCCTTAACTCGTAAAGTCTACAGAGTTTACGTTATAGTCCATCACTCGAATGCTGATAAGTGCTTATATATCGGAAGTACTTCTACTGACAGTGATTTAGGCCGCTAATAGTGTTAACACTAATAAAAAAGGTCCTGAAGTTCCCCCCTACCTAAGATTTACCAGCTTATCTTACGTTAAGCTAACGCGATGTCTGCGAGATCGTATTACCAGAGGCATTATAGGTCTAACATGACACTAAATTTGCTACAACGCCTCAAGGATTTAACTATGCAGCAAGTCACCTGGCCGCTAACTTCTAAAGACACGAAATTGAATATTTATGACTCGCCCACTATCTCTTAGGGCCTGCATATAAACATGTTTCAGTTGATAGCGTTTCTTTTAAACTACACGAACGTTATTCAGATTGAATTGGGCACGTTTTATTTCACGCCGCTACGAGAGCCACTTCTCAATGGCACATCTTTTGGAGTGTTTATTACTAGCGTGGCTTCCTTCTCAGTGTGGAAAATTTATGTGCTAAGCTGATAGAATTTTAGCCTTCTACGCTTTTATTTTTATCACCAATCGGTGCCCACTATACAGATTTTACTGAAAGAGCCTCAACTTCTCGGTCTCACGTACAGCACCTGGCAAGCTAAAATGTGTATGAAGAGAATCGTAAGGACGGTAGACTCCATTGCGGCATTTACGTCATGCTACGCATGCGCAAGAAGTCTACAGTTATGGAAACTGCGAACTCGCCCGAATGTGCAAGTGCTCTTTTGCCCAGGGCCATTGACCAATAGAAGCTTTGAGAGGTTGTCATCGACGGATTCAACTCCCTAAACAGCCGATACAATGTAAAATTTAAGGTGAGGAAGTCGGGCTCAAATTTAGCAGTCGACATCGAAGCAAAGAGAACACGCACATAAGAGGCATACACAAACGTTTTATGTGAGCGTCTTCCCTGTTTTGATGTCAACTGCCATATCTTGACTAACCGAAAAGCCCAGCCATTACATCGTAAGCCAAGAACTGCATTTTCATTAATTTAGTTCTTAATAACACTTAGTGTTACTTCCAGTCTTTACTTTGTTGCTGTGCGACTTCTTAATCTTATAATTCTGCTTCAAGCTGTGTCTGTGACGCACTTTTCATTGCACAATCAGGGCTACATGTGCAAATGTCGATAACTGAATAGGATATTCAATTGAACTGCCGATTCAATTGAATTGCCCACTCAATTGTTGATTGACATGGTGATTGATGTGGTGCACGCATACGACGCCAAAATGTGGCGCCACATGTGTGCGCTTCGTGCTCTCGCACTTCCACTTTTGCTTCCCGTGCATTCCGACCTATAGCAGCGGCGAACAGCTGAGCAGCGTCGAAGGTATTAGTGGCGATAAAATGGTGGACCTTCAAAACACGTTCACAAGAAGAACGAAGAAAGGCAACACGAAATACGAACGCCAAATTTCCACCGAAAGTTTTCACCGCCTGGAAAGTGAAAGAAGTAAGTAAAGAGGGGCCATTAGACGAAATCCAGCAGCCGAATGTGCGTCACCAACCAGGAATGCGCCCACTTCTCCTACTCGACGTTACGACACCAATGAGAAAAACCGTTATTTGACGAAGCAATTTAAAAGCGAATTTTATTTTCTTTCTTTCCAGAAAATGCAGAAAGCTTTTTCGTGTTGTATACAGTAGCACCATTTGTAAAATAAGCACATTGCGACTTCTTCCCAGGTTGTAAACAACACAAGCAATCGCCGCGAAAAACCGAAGCGCCTGTAAGTGTCAGATGCCTTTTTATTTGTGTTCTTAGTTCAAGTTAAGTGGTGGTGCTTGGGAGTGTATTTAAGCCCCTGGCGCTCTCGTTCGCGTTGCTCCTGTGCTGATTCCTGGAGCGCTTGGCAATGGCGGGGTTATAATTTTTGTTTCCTCCTGTGCTCCGAGTTTCAAGCGGTTTAGCGTTGGGTTGTGCCTGCCATTTAGGTTGCCATCTATGCCTATCCCTAAGCTGAGCCGCACTGGTGAAATAAAAAAGGCTGGTGACACTTTTTTGCTGCCCCTACCATAGACAAGTTCCTCCGGTAATTCGACTTACTGACTTGGGAATCAGGCAAGGTATGGTAAACTTGACAACGGAATGAAAAAACGTCCGCGGAACTTGTGTTCATTATAAAGCTAATGCTGAGAACTCACTGCGGGGGGACCGATATGCACCCAGCGGCCGCTGAAACGTAGATCCCCGAAGAAAAAACAAAACAAAAAACAACGGGCTGCTGACACAGAAAGCCGCGATTTCGCAGAACTGGAAACAAACTTTTTGCGCATGGAATTTGTCGACGGTGAGCCTTTAAACATCTAGTAGAGGCGTGGGAACCACACCAAATATTTTTGCTATCAGCTTGCGAGTGTTATTGCTAATTTTTACAATGTTCTCGCTACTGTTCATTATTGTCTCTGCTACTTTTGCTATTGTTCTGTCACTACTTCTGAGCTTATGTATAGATCGATGAAACCTTAGTCAGGCAGAGTTAATCTGCCTTTAGCCTTTTCAATCCAGACATTTTAAGTCTAAATATTTTCAATAGATAAATAAAGTAAAATAAATGCGTTTCAAAAAAAAATCCACTGTATGTCTCAGTCTTACTTGCATTCGGTCTTTCAAGAGGCAGAAAATAAGCTCAGCTTGTAGCTGAACCACCAGCTCTAGGCCGTCCGGCAGGCCTAGGATGCCGCCCGAGTCCAGGGACTCCGAGCCACCACCTGAAGCCACTAAGACCAAACTGCAGGCCCACTCTATGAAATAAAGTCTTAATAAAGGGAAAATAGACAACCACGCATTTGTAGCACGAAGCCACAAGGAAATCCGTACGGATTTCTCAGAAAAAAAAGCTTCTTAGTTGCCGAAGAATTCGTCCTGGTCCGGGGTTCGAACCCGGGACCAACGCATATCCGGGGCGGTCGCTCTTATCTCTCTAAAGTCTGAGAGAGAAATAAAGTCTTATCTCTCTCTCAGGAGCTCAAGAGAGATGTCTTGTGTTTGATCGTTCAGTAAGCAAGATTTTTATGTTATGCGCCGTTGAGATTTATTCCATGTCCTATCTTGTTCCTTCATTTCGCGTTCGCCTTATCACGTTTCGAGTCTACACGCCGTTTCCTTGCGGTGATTCAATGTAAGAATGGCGATTTTGTAATAACGCTGCATATAATTTGAAGCAGCGTGAGAAGTCGACGACGCGAGCAAGAAAACGGTCACAGCAGGTCTAGCGATGTCCTGTGGTGATAGTTCTAAATGAGTAGGGTAGCCAATCACACTGCTGTTTGGTTAACCTCCTTGCCATCTCACTTTTGCACTCCTTCCTTTCATCTATCTATCTAACCGCGCCTATACGCCTAAGCGCGCTCGTGGTCTTCTCCTTAACCCTTTGACACGCTATTTACACAATTGTGTACAACACTTGTTTTTGCTATTTGTATCAACTAGGCGCTAAGAAAGAGTGAGATATATCGAGCTTTGGGTGAATTGAACCTCCTGAAAAACAAATTCGTCTTCATTTAACTTCATTTTGTAGTGTACTGTTGTATATGATCACTTTTCTGAACGCACTACCATGTTCGACGAGTCGTTCGACGCGCCACTTCCTGCGAGCCATGTGAAAAGTATAATTTTTATTTGCTCAAAATGGACATAACCAAAAATGAACTTGTACTATATTTCTAGCCTGAGATTTCATTCTACTTATGCCAAAACTGAGCATCAATGACGTCAGGATAAATAGATATTTAATTATAACTTAATCAGGATTAGTTACTATAACGTACATAAATTAACATACTATGAGATTATTTTTGTTGCAATAGACTATTGAGTGTCTTGAGATAACGTTTCATCAAATTCACACATTTAACGAAAGTTCTTCATAGGTGGCGTCTGAAAGGGTTAACTTAGTACATACCGCACTTGGCTTAGAAGGAACATGATTGTATAGGCGAATACGATGTACAGGTGATGACATTTATAACGTGACTTGCCTATCGAGCACGTCGCGAAACCCTTTCTACCAGTATCGTGCGGCACATACCCGCATAACATGCCCCATGGTATACGGATATGTGTCACTGGCGATTCGCAGTCGATGTCAACCCACGGAGAGCAAGAAGACCTTGGAAACCTCAACCCGAAGGCATTAAGAAGCCCGTATTCCAGAAAATTCAGTGCTGGCATGGACAGTGTTAGTCTGTGAGCGAAAAGTCCCTATGGATGCTCCGAAAAAAAATCACAGCTCGAGCCGGAATCGAACCCAGACATTACGCATGATGGTCAAGTATTCTACCACATAGCCACGCCAGTGCGTCAAACTTCTTAGGAAAAAGACCTTATACAAGCTTCATGTCTGGGCAACACCGGTAATCCTAACAAGCTTTGTCAATATCCGCTTTGTAACAATGTAATAAACATTGACTCCGCAAGTTTTAATCTTGCGTTTCTCAAGTAGTACACCGATGAGCGCTGCATAAATGACATGCCCGTAATCGCACCGCAGCGTGCATTTCGTTGCGGTAAAACTGACATCGCTTTCACGTGACGCCGACGTTGGGTCGGGCCACGAGCTACCCTTTACACGCCAGTGTAGTCGACGTGCCTGTCAAGCCCACGATAAGAGCACGAGTACTAAATTTACACAATGTCGTCAGTCCACCTCATACTGCTTCAATCGAAGAGAAAAGTCCGGCTTGTATGTTATGTCGAGCGTTCTGACCCATTGCCATTTATGCCATGCCATTACGCGACATGCGTGTCATAGCATTCTTCAGTGTCACGCCATTATTGTTATGCTGTGTCACTCAACAGCGCATGTTTCTCATGAATAATTAAATGTACAGTCGTCATGACGACTGTACATTTAATTGTACAGTCGTCATGATCAGCTAACTTAACTCAAACCTTCCGCAGCGTGTCCTGAAACGGTTTGATTGACTCCAGCGCTGCGTAGCTTTGAGTTGTGTAGACGACATGTTTAACAATGAATGCTGGCATACTATGCAAGCATACAGAGGTATACTCTCTCGGCAACAGCGCCCAGCGCTTTACGGCTGCAAGCATCAGTCAAACCTTTACATGCCACGCTGCGGAGCATTCGAGTTAAGCTTGCTGACGCTTGTACATGCTGGAGTATTTATACAACACTAGCGTACACTTGCTCCTTCCAGTGTCGCTTTTGTGCGTGTAAATACGCTAAACGATGTGGCATGCGTGTCATGTTCCTGTGAATCGCGCGCTGTCATACACACTTAGATATTCTAGTTAAAGAAACGACTGCGATACCACCATGTCATTGATGTAGTTCATATAGGCTTCCAGCGCTGGATTTTGTGTTGACACGTAGCGCCGCCCTGGCGGCCCTGTTGCAATAAGGGTAGTAGGACGGTAGGACGGCGAATCAGTACCGCGGTCGACTGCGGGGATCGGCACCCAAAAAAAACGCTGGGCACCGAAGGGACTGTTGCGTGTACAAGTGCCACACAGAAGAATGATACCACCCAAACATAATCTTTTAATCATTCCCGTCGAGGCCGTACGAGAAAGAGCGGCGGCAACGCTGGATCTGTAAAGCACAACAAAACTTTTACTTAGCAAGCACGTAACAGCTTAGGTATGTAGAATTGCGCATTTCATTTCAATAAATTGCCACGTACACAGTTCTAAACATGCAAGCAAGAAGAAAATACTGAAAAAATCGCGTGGGCAAAGCAATTCACTTTTCGCGCACACAGTTTCTTATGAACACATGGCTCGGATACCTCTTATGCCTACCTCCAAAAAGTTCCTCAAGGGGCTCCTTTACTGACGTGTCAGGTTTAGATGACGGCCGACCCCAAGTTTGTAATCATTCTGTTGACGACGGCGAGTCGGCATCGTTTACCCTAAGTACGACCGCTGCAACGTGTGTGCATTTCCACTCACGCCGGCCTTGCAAGTGCAGGTTGACGCGGACACCTCGCGCTTCGCTGTCATCTACAAAGAAAGTGAAATGAAGATTGATTAGGAGGATACTGTTCAAAACACCGCAAATAAAATCGCGAAACAAAACGGCTTCTTACCTGCGCGTTAACACGCTACGAGAGCTGTAACTACTGGTTGTGTAAGACTGATCTGCTTTTAGTACTCATACACTGTTCGTAACACCGCGAAGAAATGTGCGATACGAAAGAGACTCTCACCTGTGAGTTGACGAACTACAAACACTTTAACTACCGATTATGCACGAGTGTTCTGCTCTAAGCACTGTTCAAAACATCGAAAAGCAAAAGCGCGAAAAGAAACGGCATCTCAGCCTGCGTGTTAACACGACACGAAAGCTGTAGCTGCCGATAACATAAGTGATATAATCGCTCAAATGAGCTGCCACTTCGCCGAACGGATCCTCAGTTATGTTGAGATAATCATGATTTAAAGCGGCAACATAACGTGCAGACAGCCGAATGAGTCGAGCTTTTGCATGCGCAATTCCAACAAACACTTACCTGTACTTTCCCGTCGTACGATGCTTGTTCGACTTGCGAGTGGCATTTGGCTGAAGTTTGGGAATGTGAGTTGATACCACACACAGTTTCCTCGACAGAGTAAACATAGTTTACCGTGCAGAGCTTGCGTCCTTTCGGCAGCGCACTGTCGAGAAAGCACCCTTCCGAGAACACGACACTGCCGAAGCCGTACTGCAAGAAAACCGGTGGCATCACTGCTCGTTCGCTCTCCAGTCGCAGCTTCCCGATCTGTTGCCTTCGACAATGCGCGTAAACTCGATGTTCTGTGCTGTAAATTTCGCAGAAAAAACGCACACGGCACAAAAGCAGACACAGCCGATAACATGACGCGCAACGTTCCGTATGCGCTTAAACGTGGCCCAGAAGCCCTGTCCTACTTGGGCTTTTTCAGCCAACTCGTTTGGGGGGCGCCACGTGTGCGTTTTCGACGCGCCATGTGGGCAGGGCTGGTTTTTTATATCGCGATAGATGACACGCGTATGATATAATTCAGTATGGCATGTTTTGCATCTATACTTGTAGAAATACGGCGTGTGTGACGTGAAGGCAACTACCACAATGGCTTCACGAGTTAAGGGGCATGTCATTTTTGTCTTTCACGTCATCATACATCAGATGACATAGGTGTCATATAATTCATGTTTGTCACACGCGCACGTCATGTGATGCACGTTCTAGTATACAGCAAAATAACTAAACAACCACCATGGCATCACGATGGCTTCTTGTCATTTATATCATGACGCACATGACATGTACGTCGTGACAGTCATATCGTGGTCTGGTATCGATGGTCGCCATGCGACGCAAACTTTGGCGAATACCCAGTTAACGAAATGACCACGACAACACTACGATAAAGGTGGCTGAAGCCTGTGCATAAAAAGGTGGCTAGATACCTGTACACAGACATATGCGGTAAAATCTGCTTTAATTCGTTAAGAAATTAGTCGCTTTTAAATGTAATCTTATTCAATTTATATGGCTAATAAACTATGAGCTATCGCAGCTTTTAGCAGGAACCATTAAGTTGCAAGAAAAATACTTCCATTATGATGTTGAACAAAGTTTTTGAACTGTGCAGGCTATTAACCACTAAGAGTAGCAAAGTCGCTCTTTCTGGCAACTTTTATACCAATGCCATGGAATCATATACACATTTTCTAACTGTACTTATTCCACTCCACTGCAAAAAGTAAATGTGATTTTACGAGAGTACTGAACGTAAAAAATTACACCATCTCCCGCTAAAGGGAACCATGTGTAGATGTGAAGCAGCGGGCGCTAACGCTTACACTGGCGGCGGCGTTGACGCTGGCGCTCATCGCAGCTTTGCGCAGGAGAGAAAACTGGGCAGGCCCAAAGCACGCAGTGATGGAGCAGTGTTTCCTATATGCAAACCGCTGCTAATGGGCAATGAGAGATATAAGACTCCGACTGGACACAGATACCCGCAGTCCACTTTTAGTTGAACGCGCACGCTGCGAATTTTTATTGTTCAACAACGCACAGGAGAAATCTCCCACCGGCACCACCTTGCAGGTCAAGATCCAGTGCCATATATACGGGGTGGCCAGTGAACGGTTGTGCAGCGTGAGCAGTCGGTTTTTTCAACCAAGAAACTGGCTATACTCGGCGACAACTTATCTTGACATTGGAGCGAAGGCTACGGAGGCGGGGCTTCCACACATTCGTGTTGCTCAGCAAGTAGTTCGGTAGCTTGCGGCTGATTTCGGTTTTGCTCGCTCGCATCGTTAACGCGTTTAGAAAAACACATACTTGAAAATTATGAATGGGAGAAACATTGCGATTGTTCAGTGCACATTTTAGTGTCCTATTACGAGTATATTTTTCTTGGAGAAATAAACAGCGCGTATTCGGCCGCACAGTGACGTCACGGACGCCATGCTTCTTAGGAAAACGGGTGGGCGGAAAAGGTGGTGCTGTCTAAGAAATGGAAAGAAAAGGAAAGCATTCTTGCAAGTGAACGATAACTGTATTTCGCCTGCAACTTACCGCAATTGTTTAAGTCTCATAATAAATAAAGCAGTATTTATTTTAGCAAGGCAAATGAGAAAATTATCAATAAACTTCAGTACTATTTCTTTGGCGCGGAGGCAGACATGCGCTTTGGCTCTGTAGCTTCCACAGTGCTGTCAAGGAAAGCTGTCGTCGAGTATAGCAGACGCTGCCTGCGTCGGAGTCGCGAGGCGAGAGAGGGGGGGGAGCGTAGGAGAGGAGAGAGAGGGGGGGGACGCGCATGCGCATTGGGAGTGTGGACGCCGCGGGAAGGGATGCCTAGAGGAGAGAGGGGGGGAGCGTAGGATGGGAGAGAGGAGGGGAGGCGCATGCGCAGTGAGGGTGTGGTTGCCGCGGGAAGGGATGCCTAGAGGAGGGAGAGGTTTTTTATTTTTTATTGAAAGGGTTTGCGCATGCGCAGTAAGGGTGGCCACGCGGCACACCACCACCACCGGATTAAGCTTCGCCATAAGATGCTTCACATCTAAAAACGGAAGCCGTGTACGTTTTCTAAGATACAACCGTGACGGCCGTAGCTTTCTTGTGCACTGTGCAGCACGAAACAAATCCATAAAGTGAATGCCTTCGCTCATATAGGCGTGCGCCGGGTTCCCCATCAGGGGGGCGTAAAAGTGCACAAAACCTTTTCAGGTCGTTAAATGCATGTGTAATCTGTGCAGTGGGCTGAAAATTAATTTTGGTGCCTGCATTGCATCGAGATATGTTTTCTGTTCATCTAATATGGGAACTGTTGTGAATAGAAAGCGTGTCATTGCGAATGTCTTTATAATACATCAACTGCCGCGTTCTCAGAGTCCCGCATTGGAAGCGGACGCTCAACCGCAGCGGTGACTACATGGTTGAGCGTCCGCTTCCAATGGGGGAGGTACCAGGTTAGATTTCCGGTGCCGACAGGAAACCCAACGGTTTTCCCTAATGGAAAGAGGAGTACACCGACAAGGCGCTCGGTTGTTCACGGGTGCTCATCTCGAAAGGTGGCCCCATAAAACGCCTCAAAGGCCACTGGGCGCACCTTAATACACCACAGGCTTGGTGAAATAGTTGAGCATCCGCCGCTGCTGCGGGAAGGCGGATAATTGTTGCCGCCGGGTACGTACCGGTGAAATAGATGGCTTGCACTGACGTCACTGTGGAGCACCAGCATTGATGGAAGCGACGTTTGCGATGTCATATTAACGTTATCGAAGCATCACGTGCAGGTTATTCACGCCCAGAGGCGTTGCTGTCACGTCGTTATCACATTGAAGCAGGTTAACAGCAACCTGTCTGTCATCAAAGCCGCCATTCGTGGAGTGCCAGTACGTTCAGAGGCTGCGTCCATGACGTCACGTGCAAGCCATCTATAGGTACAAGCGCACTTGCGGCCTAATGCTCGGCACAACGAATAGTCGCTTGGGAGAGCACCCACTCTGTGGGAAATTGGCGGCAGGGTACCGCCAGACCTAAAAAATAAGGTCATCCTCTTCTTTTTTTGAAAGACCTAGTTATGTGGCAAATATATCATTATATCATGGGGAGGTCACAACTACACTTCACTTTTCTCTTTCACATGTTTTATGTATCCCATTATCGATACTTATGCACAAGATGAACTCTTCGCTGTAATTTCACGAAAATTAATGGAAGTTTTATAGAAAGAGGACGGAACGTCTCCTAAGAAAACAGCTTCTCTGTGTGTAGTTAACGGCAGCTTTGCAAATATAGAAAACAACAGTACTTCATTAATGCAACGTATGTGAACAGTGAATGCAATGTTTCGTGATAGTTATACGGTCTCTCCACAATTTTAAAGGCTATTCGTCTTATTAGTACGGAAAGATTTCCGGCAATGCATTGCCAGCGGGTTTTCCCGTGAACGGAGGCTTTTTTTTATTTGCAGTGTACACTCGTGGGAGAACTACTGAGCCTACCTGCTTAAAGTAATTTGTTGGTTACCACCTGCGATAGATAATAAGAAACTTGTCTGTTTCCAGAGACGGTCATGCTATGTCAATATATCACGATGATCTGACGCTTCCGCGAAACTTTCTTCCCTTTATATATAACGAATGAGGACCCAGTCTGCCCAAACTGGTATGGAGATCTGCTTTTGTTCGCTCACGTGTATACTTATTCACGCCGTTGATCCGTTGCTCGCCGCATTTCATCAATGCCACATGGAATGACAGCCGTTAGTTGTGCATCATGACCATTAGGCCTGTAGGACTCAGTTTCCATGAGCCTGTTCATCAAGCAACACACGAAAAAAAAACAACAGAAAACGCAGAAAGTAGACCAAGAGAGTGTACATCAGTAGCGAGAACTTCCGGCCATTTTTTTTCCCCAAATCTTGATTGTTTGGTCCTTTGTCTTCGTTGCTGCTGGACTTCTGTATGTGGGCCTCGTCGCTTTGATTGTTCCTTTTACGTATTTTTTTCAACACAATCGGCAGAACAGTTGGTAGTAAGGGCCGCGTTTGTGTTCTTATTCTGATCGTGCGTTTTCCGTTATTTTGTTCTTGCTTTAACGTGACGAATCGATCCTCATCGAGCTCGCCTTTGCATTATATTGTAGTATACTCGCGTAATCAATCACTAGATACTTCGATGCCCGGTGTTTCGGTGTGGCACGGCAATGGATCACCATTAGGACCGACTGCCCGTGCCGTGTGGTGTTGTGTTCAATGTCTGGGTAACGCATATTTTCATATCGCTCGCTAGTTCAATGCTCAAGTCGCACCTAACTATACAGCAAAGGCGCAAATGTGTGCGCAGTTGGGTTCCTGCTCCTGTCAACTTGATAGGCTTTCTTTGTCTGACTGTGCCTTTAGATTGTGAGTGCATACTAAGTTAGCCAAAGACCGAATAGGCGCTACAGATCGCCATTTTTCTATGGCTTACTTGTTCCTATTGTAGCGTCGTATATGGTGCGACACTATGTGTATGCGCCGATAATGGTACTGCCAACAGGCCGTCTATACAGTTAGCGTATGTGTATACCTGTATACCTGTGTACATAGACTTGTACACAACATGTGTACTTTCTGAGAGTAAAAACACTTGAGCAAAACGTTCGACTGCTGCTACTTAACATTACAATGTGACTAGCATAACGGGGACTCGACAAAAATCATTCAGGCATTGTGAAAACACGCCAAGCATATCGGCGCGCTGGATTGCACTAACGTGATATTTAGGAAAACAGTTAGCGTCGATACCAGCCATAGTTCTCACTGCAGAAGCACCGTAGCCAAGCGTTTAAAGCTTTTCAGGAGATTTGTTTTCCTTGCAATACGGTATGGACATTTTAAGCAACCGCACTTAGCTAAGTCGCACATAGCTAAATCGCACTAGCTTAATCGCACTAGCTAAATCGCACTTAGCTAAATTCACGTGACGCAGTATGAAAACAAAGAGCTTACAGTATCCCTTATGCATTTACTTAAGACCGCTCGAAGCCAAAAATGATCTTTTTTCCCTCTCAGCCGATGCATTGATGCGGCTCCGCCACCCTTCCAAAGCCTTCTGCCGCTAACATGATTTAGGATATCCTTCAAGGTCGTAGGCACCTCACCTGGTTTTTCATTGACTCCGCAATTGTACCACCTTTGAACAAGGTACGATGCGATGTGATGACGCCACCATGCGATGTG